>BPLR01017054.1:0-83135 GCA_021605095.1 Caerostris extrusa | reverse complement strand
AGTTACGTGGTTGCTGGTGTCGCTACAAAGTATTTAGTCCTTTTATAAGAACAGTAATTTTTTGCTGCAGAAATGGACTTTTTTTAAGAGGTTATCACGATTACGGCTAAATTAACGGAACAAATGAAGTGAGAAACATAATCATCCAATGGCAATCAAAACTGATGCAGGAGATGAAATGTTGAAAAGCATTTAATACCCCTCGTCATTTGCAAAGTAGGAATTAAAGGTTGCTTAGCTAATCAAGGCACTCCAACAACCAAATAAATTGTTGTCGACGTCGGTATGTTGTTAGAAAATGGAATGAAACGATGAACAGACCCAAAAAGAACGGATCACCAAATGACCCGTCACGAAGTAAAACGGGTCATTAAATGAACGAATTTCGGCTCTATTCCCTAATTGTTTGCTGCCTCAAAAGATGATGCAATGTGAAATAATATTGTATAATCACTTCACTTCATCCGATAGTTTTTTAATGAAAAATTCATGACGCAACATCCCAAGTTTCTTGCTACCTTCTAGAAATTTAATCCAATGAATATAAAGGAAAAAAATAGCTTTGGAAGTTATTGTAATATTCACATATGGAAAGCATTAAAAACTCTTTTTCAATGAAATATGTATGAAAAGAACAGAAAACAAAATTTCGTTAGCATCGATTATTTTTCAAATGCAAATGCAAAATTTTAATACCAAACTCCTTAAAAGCCTGCATTTTAGAAAAATATACCGCATTTCTTGCCTTGAAATTAACTCATTTCTTTAAACTATAAAATAATTTATAAAGTGATTTCCCTGTTGACCTTTATGTATAATTTATAAATCCTTCACTTACTTTATCTTCTTGCGAAAACTATACAGATTGAATTAAATAATTTCATTAAAGTTCTTTTGCCCGTTATAGTGTCAATATTTATAATTAGTAAGATTGCTTAAATTTTAATTTCATGTATAATATTTAAATGGAATTAAAATTTTATATGATTTAAATGAATTTTTCATTCTAAAGGTTTATTGCGATTTTCGCGATTTGATTGCTAAAGTAACAAAATGTATATATATGTATATTTTTACAGAATATTTCCTGATACTGCCATCATTTAGTGCTGCCATAGAAAATATTTTTAATCACATAAAAATAATTACATCACATTTTTTACTTCTTAAAAATATATTCACATTTAATTATTTGGCTAATTTGTAATGTAAATATGTAAACACAATTGTATTAATTACAGCATATTAATTATTACATGGGGATAAAATTAAATGCTAAAAATAACATAACATTCATAAGACATTTAATTTGAATGAATATATATATATATAACGACGAAGATGGTAATTAAAGAGTTTTCATTTTCATTACCATTCCTGCAAGAAAAAAAAATGATAAACAGATCGATATTATCATCAACGACAGCATCATCTATTCCCCTTATTTGTAGTAAGTATCTTCTCTTGTATTTAATATTAACTGTTCCGTATTTACATATCATAAGGAAGATAAAATTTTGTAAAAAGTTCTTATTGGGGTATTTGACTGCAAAATGATTCTAATACGAGATATGAAAATGATCATTGAATTGGCACATTTCTGAAAGCAATTACGACAATGGATGTTAGCAAAGGATTTGAAAAGACAACACTCAGAACATGTTTTTTGAGCAATTATCATTAAAATCTCTTGCAGCAAGTTTTTGTAGTTGAAAATCCTGACAGTTACTGTACTAAACTATTTATTCATTTATTTATTTTTTTTATTCCAAAAGAACTGTATATTTTCGAATTACCGATGCGGAAAATTACCTCTTTAGAGGTAAAAACGGGTTTTATTTCACATCATTAAAACAGCAAATGTACAGGAATAGTTGAACTAAAATGGTTAATTCGGAAGAATAATGCAGGGGTCTCTAATATAAATTGGTTGACATTTTAATAATACAGGTGTTTCAAACTTATTATTTTAAGAATAATTAAAAGGCCAATTTTTCGCCCCTCACTATTAAAAGAAAATTCGGTTGCCTCTTTTACATCATTAAATGTGAAGAAATTTTTTATGGATATAAAATTTTTTTTTATATACAATCTATGAGAAAAAGCAATATTTTAAAAATTTTAAATTAAAATTATTAAATTTCAGCTATTAAAAATTTCCCTTTTTCTAAAAAAATAAGTGGCAATCAATATAATTTGTGGTAAGAAAGTATTTTTTATATAAATTTAATAGATTACATATATTTATATATATTTAAAATGCTATTAATAATTTGTTTTACGGTATTTAAGTAAAAATACAATTTTTAAACAATTTCAAATATATATCTCAGTGCCCAATATAATAAATTTAATTTTTTTATTTTAATTTATCTGTAATGCATAATTTAGCTATATTGCTCATGGTTTGTACTATATATTCAAAAATCAAATTTCAACAAATAAAAAACTTTTTACCGTATCTCTTTCTGTATTTTATGAAAAGTTGATGATAAAATATTAATAAGAACTCTTATTTAATAAAAATTAAATAAGAATTCTTACTTAATACAAATTACAGAATAACTTGAAATTATTCTATGTTTTTTTTTTTTTTTTTTTTTTTTTTTTTGCCGTCAGTGTTATATTGCCCTTTAACGAAAGTTAAATTTTATCAAAAGGCAAGCTGAAGTGTATAAAACGGGGTAGGACATCCAGCGTATTTAAGTAACGCATAATAATATGTTATTGATTCATTTCTTTCTTCAAATCATTAAATATGAATTTTTGATTACACAAATGATTAGTTAATTTGTAATTAATTATATCTTGTAAGTAATATTTTTTTTTTTAAATTAAATCTTGCTTCATAAATTGATTATTATATTACAAAAACGATTTCCATTTAAATTTTAATTTATATTCATTATTAATTCTATTTCATGATCCCCATTTTTATTTTTATATAATAGTACTGTGTTATTTTGAAAAGATTTTGAGATAACAAAAGAAAAGTATCTAAATGTTTAAATGTCACAATTATGTTAAATGTCAAAATTTTTTTTCTAATTTAAGAAATTAAAAAAAAAAATACTACGTTTTCTTACTATTGAATAATGCACTAAATGTGTAAAATAGATTTATATTTTTTTTTACCAATTAGTTCTGTTTCGAATTTATTTATTTATAATAAATAATAACATTCTAAATTTTATACAAGAAATCCAGTTTTTTATTTTAAGATGAATATATATATCTAAAAATAATTTTCATTAAATAAACAAATATATTTATATTTATCCTGTAATCTTTTCTTTATATAATTGTATATTCTTTTAAAGTTATTTTTTTAAAAAAAATAGTTTATTTTACTTTGATAATGTATAGACTTTTAATATTTTCTCCTCTTATATACTATTTTAATAAATTATGCCAGATAACTAAAATTTTATACGTAAAATATGTTCTTGAAACACAAATAGTGCTTTTTGTCAAAATTATATTAAGAATTTTTTATATCTCTCTAATTTCTAATATTCTTAGATTTCACCTGAATCAATTAAAACTAATTAAATTTTAACATATTTTAAAAATAAATTACATTGTATAGGAATAAAATAAATATGTAAAAAAGTATGCTATTTGAAATATGTTTAATATAAATAATAATCTTTACTATATTTTAATGAATCTGTTTTAATACTGTAATGTTACAATAGCAAATTTAACAGTTAAAAGTGAAAGTTAGAATTACTTTTATAACCGATATATTTTCCAATCTTAATCCAAAATATTTATGAATTATCTTATAAAAATTAATTTTCTGAGCTGTTTTTACTTTATTTAGATAAAAGGAAAACAAAATATTAAAAAAAAATTTTTATTCATATGCAATATCAATTTCATATTTATTCAAAACTGAAGCATGAAATGCTAATGCATTTCTTACATAATAAGTAAATAACAAAGCCACATTATCAAATAAAAATATTTGCATCAAAAAATTGAATTTTACGTACCTAACAAATAAAGTATGCAAGTTCACATATTCAACATATTAATTCACACATAATTACACAAAAATAAGAAAACATAGTTCATTGAATTTATGAAAGAATGATTAAGAGTTTTACATCTACTTCCTATCATCATATTTTATCTGGTTGCTATTGAAACCATATCATTTATATTAAAGAAAGAAAAACCTTTTTTTCTTTATTTACCATAATTAATGATAATACGGACTTATTAAAAAGAACAATTATTAAAGATGAATGTAATAAACATTTTCCAATTTAGTTTTACCAGTATAATAACAACTTAAATACTATTTTACAATACTATATAAATTCATACATTTCGAAATATTTTATCCTTTAAAAATTTAGAATTATAACAGCAAACGATTTTTTAAAAATATTTATTCTTGATGAGAAAACGATTGAATTTTTCTTCTTTCTCCCAACACACGATGGCAACTTAAAACATACGTTTTAATTTAAAAGTTTTAGAATTCATTCGCATACGAAATCGGCATTGTGTGACATTTACAAATATTAAAAGGACTAAAATACTTTTTTAGTGTTTATTTTTTATGAAAAATATGTGTGTTTTATGAGTTTTTTATTTAAATAAATTACATTTTAAAAAGAAAATGCTTGTCAAAGGTTAAAAGGAAAATAAACTATGAATCAGAAATTTAATGTTCTAAGAAGAATAAATTTTCAGAAAAGATGAATTATGATGCCTATGAAAATTAAGATGCCTATAAAATGTAAGATTTTTTTTTTTTTATACACCATTTAGTCATCTATTATTTTTAATAATTTTTTTTTATTTAATAGCGAACGACGAAAAATATTCTAAGTAGTTTTAAGATTTAATTATTAATATGCTATAATTAATTACTTAACAATTAATATAACATACTAATGAATAGATGTAATTAATCAACGTATTAAATGTTAATTAAGCATTTTAATAATTTACCATTAATTATTTAGCATACTGTATTAATAAGCATTATTAGAAAAATAATTGATATTTAATATGAATGCAATATTCATTCTATAGAAAGCTTTACGTGGACAGCATTTAAGCAGCTATCTTTTTTGTTTATTATATTGTATTAGCTTTTTTATGACAGAAATTTTTCCTTAATGTGTATTACTGAAACTTATTTAACAAATTTTAATTTCTTTTCAATTTCATACGAAAAGCTAAAGGATCTTTTACTTCAAAGAGGGAAACATGGGATAAAAATTTGAACACTTATATATTGCATATTTTAAGCTGCAAAATACGAGTATTATGCTCTATATTGGATGTCAAGTTGTAAATATTTTTTTATTAAAATGAGCTTTAAAAAAAACAATAGCATTTGGAGATCATTACAAGAATGTAAATTTATATTTTCATTCAAAGAGAATAACTTTGTTTGTAATAATAATTTTTTATGGTCTTCTTATTTTTTTTTTCGAATACTTACTGTATACCTGTGAATATTTATTCAGTATTTTGAATTAAATAATTAAAAAATTTTATAATTTCAATAATATAAAGAGATCGATAAAAAATAATGGCTATAAATGATAAATGCTTTGTTTAATTTTATAAAAGGGCTGACTTTAAGCAAATAATGAAACAAAACTCACTGTTCATTTATATTAAAGCTAACTCAATAATAATAATAATAAAAAAATAATTGATGGGTATGTCCTAAAATTGTAAGCATAGAACTATCAAACGAACGTTACATACTTACAAACATATTATTATTCAATTAAAAATAAAGATTGATTTGAAGCAACCCTTCCAAGTTCTACCCATCATTTCCGCGCGATTCGGTAGCTGATAGTTGTTGCACGGATAATGAGGATATCCTACGGGGCCACCAGTGCAAGTGACCTTCATGAGGAAACGCCTCCGATACAAAATGAACTCGGCATCCTTCGCTACCAATTTGAAAGTGCACCTCCTTTTATTTTCAAACCCATACAGTACATTAAACGCCCAAACAACAGAATAGTTAGCCATTAACCATTTCCTAGTTATAGAATCATTCAAAATAACCATTTGTAAAGAATATTGAAGGACGGAGGAACTTAGCAAATGACAACATTAATATTAATAGTATGCATAAAGTTACGCTATTTTATTGCACCTACTTCCGCTTTACTTGAAAATAGTTTCACTTGCAGACTGCCTGCATTCACTGTAGCTTAGCCGTACACACAAATTAAAGTAGGGGAAAAAGCCTTCGAAAATTATCTTACATATATTCTATGATTATGAAAAGTAATGCAATATAATGAAAAAGCAAATAAAGAATTTGATTCGTGATATTACATTAATTTAATAGCGGTTTAATATTTGGATCGATTTTTGTACAAAATTGATTAGTCAAACAATTTTTATTTATCGATTTTTTTTCCGATATTCATGCCTAAATGTATTGTTTTTACAAATACTTTTTGATTCCAAACAGGCTTGCGCTTTTTAATGTTATATTTAGCAATAACTCAGTCTATTTTGCTTTGCTCAATTTTAAAACAGAATGTATATTTAGCACTAAATATCGTAGAAATAATAATAATAATAAATGTTTGGATAAGGGTCCTTTGTTCAGGTTAGTAGGTTATTAACAAATAAATTAATTTTCTATTTTGCAATAATGTAAAAAACAATGAATTAATTATTTTTAATTTTTTTAATACTTAAGTGTTTACTTTTTTTATGAAATTAAAATGTATTCCCTATTTAATCTTCCATTAAAATCTAAAAAATTTCAAAAATCTACCAATTATATATTTTTAAGTAAAAGGGAAATATAATGAGATGGACTAACAAGAAAAGAATAGGTGGGCTTAATTCTATGTATTCTTGAATTGTAGAGTAGTTGAAATATAATAATTATTATTATTGCTATTATTATTTTGAATTTACATTTAAATGTATATATTGAATTTTCAGATAACATTTTTGAAAACGAATAAAATAATTAAATCAATTAACTAAAATTTTTGTACTATTTTATGAAAATCATTTTTCAAAATTTATTTTTTGGAAAACAAAATTGCTCCCTACAAATTTTATATAGATAAAACAAATAAGAATACAGTTGTAGCATAAACAAAATATTTGTATTTTCTAATGATTTAATTCCATGTTTTTGCACATGATAAAATATGATGACAGTAGTAGACAAACAGTGGTAATTTAAAACAATTCTTGATCAATGAATAATAAATAAATAAATAAATAAAAATGTTTAACACAAATGAAGAATATATATGTAGTTAACAATGTTTTATACCAAATAACCTTTCTCTCAGCAAAACAAAAAGTATAAATTTTTTTGCGCTTACATTTGACATCACGAACAGTGTAATAGGAATCGCAATAGAACTGTTTCCTTAAAAACATTGCAAAAAATTATCCAACGATAAGAATATACTATAAAAGCGCAACTTTCATTCCGTGATTTGATTTCATTTGTAACAGAAAAAACACTTAATGGATGAAAGAAATGGAGAAGAAAAAAAAAAAAAAAAAATTCTGAACACAATGAAATAATTAAATAATGAAAAGGTTCTCCTTTCAATAAGGCAATCGCAAATTCAATATTATATAAAAGTGTACTGACTTATCAGTCAATGTCTCCAATAATTCTTTCATCATATTCTATACTTAAAATGCTGATGAAATGATCATGAGTTCAGTGAATGTGATATTAATCATAAACAGTCTCAACGCTGCGATAAGGCACAACAACAGACCACAAATCGACGCTCAAAAAGTTCAATGTTATGAAAATCGTGGAAACTCTTTTGAATATCACGTGGAATTCAAAAAGTCCGTTAAAATTACTTTATATGTTAATTTCTTGCTTTCACTGCGTTTCATTGAGGAAATGATTATTATCTGAAAACTCAATTTCTTCAGCTGAGCCGACAGAGAGACAGAAGATTTGGTAGAGGCTGCATTATTGTCATTCGGAGATACCACAAATATGAAAGAAGATGTAACTTTAGCTGGTGGAGGATCACGTGGTCTCATATTAGTGACTTTAACAGAAGACGGTTCGTTATTATAAACAGTTTTTTTCGTCTGCAAAATGTGAGACTCCTTCTGAGATTTATCTGTCGTATTATGATTGTTAGAAGTTCCATTTTCAAATTCTGCATTTTGAAAGAACCATCTGCGCTTCTTTTGACGATAGTCATAGTTTTCTCATCATCAGAATAATCGGCTTGTTCTTTAAGAAAACTGGAATGTACTTCAGAATCATATCCTGGAGCTTTAAAAACATTCGATATAACATCCATTAGGGAGTATGGTTGAAGCAATTTTATCTTTTCTTTTGTTAAGGAATTCGATTGGCTTTTTTCGTGTGTTGCTGAATTTAATTCACTATCTTTTTCTAATTTTGATTTTTCGGTATTCACAGAAAGTGGAATATTGTCTTCAAATTTTACAGGTTTGTTGGTTTGGGAATCTTCTGAGCTGATAGTTGTTTCATGTAAATATTTTATGACTGAAGAAAGTGAAGGTGTTTCTTCTGTCGCAATTACTTCCGTATTGATTTTGGTTCTGATATTATTTTCTGGGTTATCATTGATTATATTTGTATTTTCATTACTGCTTTCATTTTCTGAATTTGTTGATGTCATAATTGTTTCAGAATTGATTTTGGTAGTTTCTTGAGCTCTGGAAAAAACATATGCCGGTAAGGTAGTGGGCAAAATTGATGATTTTTGTTGTAGTTTTTGTATCATTTTGTACAGTTTCACTTGGTATTTGACCATCACCTGTCTTCTCTACTATGTTGACATTTAAGGAAATGGATTTTGTATTGTTGGCTCGAAGAAATCTCCCCTTTCTCAGGTCCACTTTGATTACTGTTTGAAGGAAATAAATTTGGTAATGTAGGCTCAAAGATTTCTCCACCTTTCTCGGGCCCATTTTGCTTCATAATGCTAGATAACGTTGAGCTATGATCTGATTTGGTGTCCAATTTTGTAGTTTCATTCGAAACAGAAGAGTCGGGATTTTTAGAGTCCGTTATATTAGGTGACGATAAAGAAGGTTCAAACCATTCTCCTCCTTTCTCAGGACCATCGACAGTTTCGAATCTTCATACTGCATTTGAAGATGGTGTTTCTCTGAAGTCTCATTAGGAATAGTTAGTGATATATTAGAGGAATCGAAAGTTTTAACATGAATGTCTTCTGTTGGTGCTATATCCAATTCACTTTGAACTGGATCATTTTCTTTTTCATCAAGATTTTCTTCATTTAAAGGCTTTTGTATTTTTGTATCGTTGTTGAGGGCATACGTACCTGAAGTCTGAGTAGTTATTTTAGAATCGAAGTCAATTTCTGTATTCGTACTTGAATTAGCAGTGCTTGAGGAAATATGTTCAGTAAAATTTTCCTCTTTTTGGGAGTCATTTATCTGCGGTTTTTCAGTGTAATTCGAATATTTTAATTCCGATTCACTAATAGCATTTATATTTGTATCACTTGGAATTGCAAATGCTGAATACAAGTTATCTGCATTAAAATGATCTCCTAAGTTTTCAAATAGTGACTCATCATGTTTAAACACATTTTTGGGAATTGAATGAATAGAAGTATCCTCGGAAAGATTTATATTTTCTTTATTAATATTAAAATAATTATCAGTTAAAACGTTGGCAGAGTTTAACCCGTCATTATGGACTGCAGCTTTTTGATTCATTAACAATAGATAAATGTTCAGTTGTACTATCATCTAAATTCCTTGCAGTTTCCAAGCGATAAGAAACGGAAGGGTTGGTTATATTTATGTTGAAATTTTCGGTTGTTTCTTCTTTGCTATCGAATTCCAAATCATGATAATCGTTAGTTTGATCCTTATAGATTACTTCAGTGTTCTCTATACTTGTACTTGGATCAGTCAATCTAGAAGTATTATGACTTTCACTGTCATTATCATATTCATGCATGGCTATTCCGAAAATATTTCCATCAACAGTCGAGTTTTCTTCTTTGGACTCATTAGCCTTGTTTTCAGAATACACATTGGTGTTATGAGTTACAAAATCCAATTTAAATGTTTCAAGAGATTCAACTTTCTCATTATTTTGCTCTGTTGTTATATGTTCGTTAGTTTCAAGGTTATTATATGCTTCGTTAGTTGGAGTAAAAAATACCATCTGTATTTGAATCATCGAGAGAATTAGATGATTCTGATGTAAATGTAGTTGAAAATGATGGTTCATTATTCAAGATTGTTGTATTAGAAACTAAAATTTCAGAATTATCAAAGTTTTCAATTGCATTACTTTGGTTTAAAATATCCAAATAAATTAACTCTGTTAAATTCCTTCAATCTGGTTTGCATAGTCAGATGAAGATAATCCTCACCATCCAAAACTTCTTCAACAGAATAATCATCAGTAGTCTCTTGAGGAGTTATTGTATTGTTAATGAAAATATCACTGTTAGAGGTAAAATTTTCACCTATTTCAAATTTTGAAAGAATTGTTTCTTCCTTACTGTTGTTTAATTTGTTTTCTGTGATTTCAGTTGATGAAGTAATTTCATCCATTAATTGAGAAGAAGCACTGGTTTCAATATTTTGAAAATTTGTTGTAGTAAAATCTCCAGTATTAAAAATTGTACTCGAATACACATCTCCATTCAAGTGATCTTTATTATAATCATTGCCAGAAGAGATATTATCCTTATTTTGAGTTGGAATTTCTTCAGTTGTCGAAATATGAACATTGTGTTTTTGTACTTTGATGCAGAATATTTATGTCTAAATTTTGATTCTCTGTGTATTCTAAATTAATCGGAATATTTTCATCATTAACTGATGTAGCAGTAGATAAATTTTCTTTGCTTTGAATTTCTTCTGTAATAAATGAGGTTTCAGTATTTTCAGTATTTAAAGAAAAAGAATCTTGTTCTGAAGTAATATTAAAATTATTCTCATTATTTATATTTTCCTCGCCAGTACTAAGTAATTCAGAATCTTCGATACTTGAATTATTTTCCGCACTTGTAAATTCTTCAATGCTAGACAAAGTACTTGAGTTTGTCTGAGAAATACTAGGTTTACTGTCAGATCCAAATTTAAATTCATCAATTGGTGTTGAAGGATTTTTTTCAATTTCCGAAAGTTGTGTAAAGTTATTTACTACGGGGTGAAGCATGTCTTCCTCGACAGCCAATGTACTGGGTTCGTTATCATTTGAAAATTTAGTAGTGTAGTGGTCAGACAAATTAGTTGAAAATTCAGGCTCAAAACTCTCTGCATCAGTGGATGTATTAATATGATTGTCAAATGTCGAAAGCTCAGAAAAATTTGAAATTATTGTTGTAGAAAAACTGGTATCATTTAATTCTTGACCAAAAATAGGTACCGCTGGATAGTCATTTGATGGATTATTAATAATAGTTTCTGAATCTAAATTTTCATAATCGTTATTGATTGTATTTACGGGAACATTAACATCTTTTTCTATTAATGTTTCTTTGGTTTCATCTTCATTAGAATCAAATGAAATGTAAATAGGTTCAGTTGTTGTGATAGCAATTTCGTCGCTATGTTGCAAAGTTGTCGAAGCTCGATGCAGAATTTCGGTATTTATTGTTGATACTTCATCTTTGGTTACAAATTCTGGAATTGTGGAAGTAGTTATTTTATTTCCTTCACCTATTACAAATGTTGTAAATTGTGAGACTGTCTCAATATCATTTTCTTCTTCTGAAGTGTGCGACAAAACTGTATCACCAGAAATTATACTTTCAATATCCAAACCATTAACAGTGTTATCTAATAAGTTTTCAGTATTATTATTTTTGTCAAAATGATCATTACTTGAATCAGTTGAATGTTCAGTGACAGGAACTGTTGTTATATCTTCAGAACTGTTCATCTCTTCAGACACTTTATTAAGATCTTCTTCACTTTTCGTAGTCTGTTGAATATAGATAGGGGTATTGAAATTGGTTTGCAAAGTTTCTGATTCTAAAATGCTTTCACTTTGTTCCATCAATGTTGCAGTTTCATTTTCGATTTCATCATAAACTGTACTATTAAGGTTTTCAGTCACATTTAATTCCGTTTCGTCGTCTTCATCTGCAGGGTTCACAGTCAAATTTTTATTAGTATCCTCCTGAGAATTTGTTGTAGTTATGAAAACATTTTGAGCATTCGAATAATCTTTGCTTTGATCTGAATCAGCAATAACAGTAAGGGTCGAATGATCAAAAGAGGTATAGAATTTGACATGGAACTTTCTTGATATGAAATTTCAGTTGTCGATTCAAATATTTCATTAGTCATATCAGTTTTGTTTTCTGAAATTTCATTTGATGATTCAGGAACAATTTTGTCTTCAGAAGTATTAGTTTTATAATCAAATTTGCTTCCCTCTGGGTGTAAGTCAGAAATTGTTTCATGGGTAATATCTACCGAGAGAACAGTTGTTGTTTCGTGTGTTAATATTGTGTCATGAAGTGTTGAAATTTCATTTGTGTTAGGTACAGAAGAGAGTATTTCGACGGAAGAAATAAAATCTGTATCATTATTTTCAGGATAAAATACTGTAGACGTGCTTGGATAAGACGTTTTTACTGTGCTTTCGTTAGAAGCCAATTGGAATGAATCCATATGTTCTTCAAATGTAGATACTTCACTATCTAAAAACATTTATTGAAGAGGAATAATTTTCTGTTTGTAAATTATTGTCGTCATTTTCTTCTAAGATATCATGTGAAGAACCATTTTGTGGTGTCTCTGAAAATTTAATTTCTGACACATCAGAAGCATTAGAAGTATTAGAAACTGATTGACGACTGGTTGTTTCTATGACGGGACCTGGAGTGCTTATATAAACATCATTTGATACGGTTTCTAACTCAGATTCAGTAAAATTGTATAAATCACTGTTTTGTGTGCTTTCCACAGAAGACAGGGAAGTAAATTCTGTAAAACGATTAGAATCGGTGGGAAAGTCTTCTGCAGATTTATTTAGGAATAGTATTTCTTTTCATCAGAAGTTTCAAATTCAATTGAATCGGTGTGTTCAGTGATTTCTTTCTCTTCGGAGGATTCTGTTTTTTTCTGCATATGTTGTAAATTGCTGTTTGACAATGTTTAAGGGCGCAGGTGATGTAGAGAAAAATGATTCCGGCAATGTTTCACTGAACAAAGCATCATTCTCATTTACAGTTCCGGTAGTTGGTGAGTTTGACAAAGACGTATGAGAAATTTCGAAATTTTCTGTTGATTGCTTGGTAGAGAAATCGTTAATTTCATTGTTCGTAATTAAATATGATTCCGTTAGTTCTAGAACATCAAATGTTTGGTTAGTATTTTCAGCTGGCAAGTTAGAAGTTGATGTATGTGAATCAGTGGTATTTGAAAATGAAAATATTTCATTTAACGTTTCAGTTGATGATGTTTGGTGCGAAGAAGCAGGAACATTTGTAGTTGAAAATAGTTTATCCTGTTTATACGTGGATAATGTTTCTTCTCCATCAAAAATTTCTGTAATTGCAGAATTCAATTCAGGAAATTCTGTGGAAGTATTTGTTTCATGTTCCAGGTCAGCATATTGTTCTGTCTGAGATGCAATTGTGGATTCATTGAGGGCGGAAATCGTAGATAGGTTATGTAAACTGCCAGCAAATGAACTTGTTTCTTCATTCGTCGATTCAGTAGTTGAAAATGTCACAATGGGGAATTTATGCATTTCTTCAGAATTATCTGTTGACACGTTATCGTTATATGTAGTAGAAGAATGCAGTTTTCTTCTTGATACTTCCACATCTTCAGTAGGCTGTAACTCTTCTCCGTCAAAAATATGAGTCGATTCGTTTGACACTGTAGAGCTAGATGTATCACTGTCCGTTGATGTTTTGTTTTGCTCTGAAACTTCTTCATCAGATGTGATACCTGTATTATGATCTAATGAAGTTGATTCTTTATCTATTTCAGTTTCACTGCTTTCGTCTAAGTATTCAGTAGAAGTGCTTACTTCAGTTATTTTCTCGTTAAAGCTTGATTCCTGACAGATTTCCCGGTGTTGCAGTAGTTATAGAAACTTTTATGTCCTCAGTGGTTATATCTATGGACGAAGTGAATATTGATTCCGTTGTTGTTTCTTTTGCTTCAGTGAGTTCTTGAATTTTACTAATTGATTCCTCTTCGAATGTTGTTGAAGAACTAGCTTGAGTTGTTGTAGTTAGTTCTCCAAACGTTTCAGTCGGAATAACATATTTAGTCGTATCCTTATAAGTAGTTGTTTTAACAGGTAATATGGTTGTCAAAGTAGTAATGTCAAAATCTTCAATACTGGATACTCTGTCATCTGTTAAGGTAAACTTCACTGTGACTTCAGTTGGTGTTGTGATTTCTTCAGTATAAGCTTTTGTTGTAGTTGTTGTGGTACTGCTCGGTAAAATTTCAACGATTGTAAATGTCGTATCTTGAGCAGTAAACTTTTCCAGATGTTGTGTTGTTAAATTAATGAAAATCTGCTCTTTCTGTTGTACAAATGAAGATTGAGTAGTTGACGGAGTAGTAAATATTGTAGAAGAAGACGTAGTACCTGAAAATAGCAGAAAGTAACATAAGAAAATGTTTTTATAAAATATAATTATCTGTGAATTATTCACATATTTTCGAGGCAATTGAATTGTAATTAGATTATTGAATCATATAATTCAATAACAAAATGATTGGTTTAAGTATTTTTTACGATTCGATATTGTATATCGTTTACAAAAAAAATTTAGAGAGTTCTTGAAAAAAATTCTAATTCTAATTATCTTAGGTGAAATATAAAAATCCTTTATTTAGATTTTAAAAAAGTCTACTAAGCTACAAGACGCTAAAAAAAAAGAGCTAGTTGTAACAGTAAGAAATTATATTTTATTCTAAAGCATTATAAGAGTGCGTAATAATCTTAAAGCCAAAAATAATTCATTATAATATATTTCAACATTATAATTCAATTTGTAATTGAATGAATGATACAAATTCTTATAACTTACTCTCATATTAGCACAATTTAAATTCGTACATAAAATGTCAAGACAAGTAAATTTATTACATTAAGAAAATGACTTAAATTTTTTTTTTATTCAATTAATACATTTTAAAACAACTCAAAATACGTATTTAAAAATAAAAAAATAATAAATTCCTGTTCCTCGAAAAATATTTCTGAAAATTATATTGTAGAGTCCAAATTTTTATACCAAATAAAAATTAAATACAGAAATTAGAGAGTTTTTGCATCGTCCGATATTTTTCTTCCTAGCGTGCATGCTCATAAGAAACATTGTACCTATTGCACAGGCATATCTGTAATACTGGACTTCTGAGCTATTCCTATGAGCATGCGCGCTAGGAAGAAGAAAAAATATCGACGATAAAAAAAACGCTATGCAAAAACTCTCTATTATGCAAAATCGTTAAAGTGACATTAATTCCTTACGTTAAATTTGATAATTTTGAATGTTCAGTTAAATACACGTATGCACAGTAAGAAATAAGATTTAAAAGTTGGCATTAGCGTTATTGTAACAGCATGCAAAGAACCCTTTATTCCATTTCTCTGTATTTCTCAAATCCTTCATCATATTTACCCTTTCTCCAACATATTTCATTTAAAAAAATTCATACAAATTATTATTTATTATTTACTTTGTAAAATATATCAATTAAATATAGAAAATTCAGTTCGCAGAATATAGATTCATTAATAAAATTTATCCGGAAAATGTAAAAAAAAAAAAAAAGAAAAAGAAAGAAAATCAAACTAATTAAATTTTTCTTAAGAAATTAACAATGAATTCGGAAATACTGAAAATGCTTTTTATTTGATATACATAAACTAATTCACTTCAATACTAATCGTTTAATGCTTTCACACGCACGTAATCAATTTATAAATTAGAAATAATTGAAAAAATAATTTTCCATTTTAAATATAAAACATACATTTACAGTTTTCTTAAGGCTTTATACAGCTTATCATACGTTCATTAAATATTACTATTTAAATAAATAAAAGTAAGTATGAAGTTGGGCAGGGTGATTAGAGATGAATTTCCATCTTTCATTTGATAATAATTTATTCATAATCACTTACCTTGTTTTAATGGACAATTAAAAGCAGTTAATTTCACACAAATACTATTAATATTTTATTTAGTTTCTTTCAAATTTTTGTCCAATTTTAATGCGATTGTTTTAAAAATATCTGCATTCAAAATTGTTCTTTAAAAAATGCTTTTCAGAATTTTTTTAATTCATCAAAAGTGACATTGGGTCTATAAATTGTACTTCTTAAAACAATAAAATAAAGCATTGCTTTTTAAATGCTGAATATCTTATTAAAAACGTAATTTTTAATGCTGAAAAATATATTGAATTATTTCAGCGTACTTTATTTATTTTTTAGGCTAAAAAGTTATTAAATATATCACCATTTCCTTAAAACAAGAAAAATTATTCCCAAAAACTCCAAAAGAGCATTGCCTGTTATGAGAAGATATTCAGTATTAAATAAAATAATTAGTGTTTATTCTGATTTATTACTTTTCAATAGAAGGCGATCTTGCACATTAATTTTAATCACTTACTTAATGGTGGGCAATGATCATATCGTGGACAGCATTCTCCTGGCACGTATTCTGGTGGACAATCACCCCTAAAAAGACAATCGGCAAAGGTACAAGAAATAGAGCTGCCATGGCATCTACAAGTGTAGCAAGCATTCTGGAGATCCTTGATGATTTCTCCGTCCTCATACACTCTATTGTTATGAACACATCCTGTATAAAAGAAAATATTTCTAAATTTGAAATAATATTTAGGCTTTAATACTAGTGTTTAGAAATTGAATTTAATCCTCCACATTAATTTTGAAAGTTTATCATTATTTCAACCTAATTAATGAATAGGCTTAAAAGAAGTTCTTTAGGGTTAAGGTATGTACACAGGATTATTAATTTAACGTAACTCGCTGCTTATGATTTTCGTTTCAGTTACAGGGGGTTGAAATAAAAATAAAAACAACATGTTAAGACATAAAAAAAAAAAATGAGGTGTGGAGGTATTGTTACTTCGCGTCCGTAGCTTATCTTCAAACTACACCCACCTCCTATTTAGTGCTAAGTGGGTAACGTCGGTGCAGCACTTGTCTTTAAGGCATCGAAGACAATTGTGTTTGCCAGCTGCATTAGAACAGCAACAACAACAAAAGAAGTTTACTCCTTTGATTGAAATTCTACGAATTCGAAATTATAAACTACAGAAGAATAAACAAAGTTTTCTGTACAAAAATACTATTTTTAAAGTTTTTTTTTTCCCCGTAAAAGCAAATACTGCAAAAATTATAAAAAAAAAAAAAAAGTTGCACAAATCCTTTTAAAAACGATTCTTTATATTCAGCCATCTAGAATAAATAATAATAGATAATAAACAATAAATCAGTCTCACAAAGAATGGTGGTTTATTCTGTAAATATACAGCTATAGTTGAACTAACGATGGAGTATTCAGACTGTGCCTCAGGGCGAGAACCACTTCTGCAGGTTTCAAAAGAAGTTCTCGTCTAGAAAGTTATTGTTAAGAAAAATCAACATGAAAAACGAAGTTAAAAAGACGATTTGACATAGGGGGCTGTAATTACGAGAGGTAGTTTGAGCAGGAATTTTCAAAGAAAGAAAAGGAAATCGCGCCAGACGTGAAATTTAAAAGTTCACGGTTACTTTCAAAAGACAGCAATGTTTTCTCTACTCTATATTCTGTGAAAACATGCTTAGCTCTTCATTCATGACTTTTAGATTACATTTTTTGTATCTTTTAAAGTTCTTTTTTGAGATACCTTTTTTGTTATTAGACGAAATTAAATAAATAATATAAATTATGCAGATTTAGAAATTGTTTAAGTATTAAGGATACAAAAATAGATTCTAGATGAAATTTCGGTTATTCTACAAAGTTGCTTTTTTCTATCCCTAACATAAAATTAGAACGTCTTATTATTTAGAGAAAATTATAAATATTTTATATTTATCAATTATATTGTAACTGTGCAGACTTTTGATTAATTGTTAAAATTATTTTTTTTGTTGATGATTTAAAGTTAATTTATATCAAACAAATATGAATTATTTTATACCATAATGCTTCTTCATTGACTGAAGGCCGTCTGCCTGGCCGATCTCGGAACAGTATGTCTTTTTCATTTAACGGATAGGGTTATCGGCCCTACGCCCTGTAGTCATATTAGAACGGGAGCTACAACTAAAAGTGGATTCGAACCCCTACAAACATCCATGTCACCGAAATCCAGAACGCTACTCACTCGGCCATCAGGCCTAAAATCATACTGCCTATTATTTAATTTTACTTTTTTAAAAATATTCATTTGAAATATGAGAGGTTTTTAAAGATATTTTTAGATTGTAAACATAAAGTCAACATTATTTAATACATTCATGGTGAAAAATAATCTATATTCGCCAAAATAAAGAATTATGGATTATTATTAATTATGATTTTATGCAATATTATTACTGATTATTGTAATTTTTTCAAATTATTGATTTACTTACCGCAAACATAATCGGGACAGCATTCTCCCCCTGACCTACGTACAGCTTTTACAGCCCGGTTTTATATCGCAGTCTCTCAGTACACAAGAAAAACCAGGAGGTCGACAGGTACAACGCTCACATTCGTCATCTGTCGGCACGGGATCCCCATTTCGATACACTTCTCCATCAACAATACACACTAAAAGACAGAACAATAACAAAAAAAAATGAAATAAAATGCTTACATAATAAATGACATTACAACCAATCTTTCATAACACGGTTTCTCTAACGATGTTCAATCGTTGTTTAATTCCAGTCAGAAATAAGGATTAATAGATTAATCTCATATTATTTAATAGTTTTTTATTATATATTTTTTATTTTAATATTGTAAAACTTTAATTATTAATTTATTTATTTTCGTTAGTATACAGAATTTATAAGAATCTTACATTTATTTTGTTCGGGCATCATTTAATACATTTTAGGATTAATCACCAAACAAAAAAAGAATTAACAAGCTTCATCATATTGTACAATTGTTATAATAATAATGTTGGTTGATAAGCGTCAGCTAAAAATGTGTGTAAATTGGTAAAAATTGAATTCAATTTATTTTAAGTGAAAATTGAATCGAATTAATTTTAAGCGAAATATTTCCTGAAATATATAAAAATACAAGTTCAATTCATGTATGCACATAAATTGGAATTCGATCATTTGAAAAATAAATTGGATAAAACAGCAAATTTTAAATTCAAATTTTTATTTGCTATTTTTTCATATGTTGGTATAAAAAATTTTGATGAAAAATGGTGGAAGTAAGTCAATTGAATATTGAAGCAGATGAATGACACAAGTAGGTTAAAAAGTAAAGTAGAAATTTAAGTTATAAAATATAACTATTTCATTCTGAAAGACATATTAATCACCAATGTTGTTTTGCATAGACATATTTGTTGGCCTATAAAAAATACAACCATTTTAATATGTTATAGGAAAAATTTTATCCCTGAATATTATTATGAATTTACAATATTTTAAATATATGCCTACTTTTAATAAATGCTCTAAATTCTATATAATTGGAATGATCTCGCATTTCTCAGGAAGTAAGAAAGAGCATAATTGAAAGAACATTTTCAAAAATAAAACAATGATATCTTATTTAATAATTAAAACATTGGTATTTCATATAATAATATGTAATAAATAGCATGCAATAATAGTATGTAATTTATTCGAGAATAAGTAATAATTTTTCAAATTGTTTTTTTACATCGACAAATATAGTAAATTAAAATAACATTTTCGATAAAACCAATTTAATTAGATTTTATACTTACTTGTATCATTTGCTATGTAGAAAGCCGCTCTTTTATGAATAACACCTGCAAAAATAAACGACATTGAATAAACATAACACTTTTTTTTTTGCAACTCACAGAATATCATTTATCATTAATCTAAATAAAAACAAAAGTATTAGAATAAAAAAATTTATTTTAGTGCTTTTTAAAAATTTAATAACACCAAAATAATCAATTATGTTTCAAATATAAAACAATGATTTTTTTTTAAACTTCTGTATTCTAACTGAATAAATAACAAATTAGATATGATATTCCGTAACATTTCATGAGGGAAGATTTAAATAAATTTAATTTAATTAAAATATATTTATGAATTTAAATAAATTTATTTTGAGTTTTACTACAAAAAATTATTTCAGAACATTTTTTTATTAGAATAATTTAATTAAATAATTGAATTTCAATTTTTTAAATAAAAAATCTTCAATGTTATGCACTTTTTAATTATCTGCCTTTATCTAGCCACAATCCAGGAAGAGAATCTATAAAGTTTATAATTATATTTTCGAAGCTCTATTCCTGATACTAGAAGGTTAAACTAAACAAAGCAATAACAATTAAATTTTCATTAGAAAAAAAAATAACATAAACTGTAATTTATATTTCATAAATCCTTTCTAAAAGCAGTAAATTATTGTTCAGTATTACCGAACCAGAAAGAAACCAACTTATTCCATGTACAAGGTTAAACATGAGTGAAGGTCACATATTACTAACCCTTTGTTTACATATCGGTCATTCGAAATAAGAATTGTAATCAGAGGAAGCATGACACCTGTAATTATCCTGTTATATTGTATTAAAATTTCGTTAAGAGGAAGACAATTAATACATCAATTAGATGGAAATATTTGCGTTACGTTGTTCATCTTGTAATCGCAGCTTAATTTTATAAATAGGGTCACATAATTCATTAGAAAACATAAAAACTGTCTCATTAGAGTAAAAAAAAAGGGCACTTTAAACTATCATCTTGTTCAAGAAATTCATTAATTTGTTTACAAATTCGCTGAGATACACATTGAAAATATTTTATTCATAAAAATTTCTCGCAAAAAAAAAAATTAATATATGATTATTTGTGTCCCATCTATATACCGCCACTAGAGAAACCATATGTACTTTTATTTTGAATATTATTTTTATTAATCATTTTGTAAAAAAAAAATATTTTTCAATGGATGCAAATATGAATACATTGAATCGGCCGGTTTCAATACTTCATTTAATTTTTATTGAAAAAGAAAAAAAAAAAACCACTCAATAAATTCTAACGATAAAAATTTATTAAATTCGAATTATGAGTCGAAGATATGAATAAAAACATCTAAAGAGCTATAATGCCATATACTATTCTTAATTATTTAGCAATTAATTCTTGAATATATTATACAAGGGGTAATTTTCTATTTATTATCTAAGAACTGATTTGGTTTTAAATATAAATTGATATAAACATCGAATGAAATGTATATTCAATGTTTATAATTGTTATAAAATTTTTATACGTTGTTATAATATTATTTTATAAAAAAAAGGAAAACCATCTATGATTTTCGGATAATCCCCAAATAAAAAATAATGGACATAAGCATACTTAAAAATATTATTTTTTTATAGGTAGAATTTATTTACGTTTTTATGAATGATTAAGTTCTAATCAAGAATATATTTAGAATTTATTTATTATGAATTATATCTATTTCAAAGTTGCTTTTTATGTTTCGTAAAAACTTTTAAATTAAAAGCATTGAATTTTACAAAAAGCTCATTTTGTCGGGCTAATCTTACAGATAGTAAATAACCTTTCATTGGAATTATTAAGAATAGCTTGTCTAGTGAGAATCACTGCTTGCCATTTAGTAGCAAGTTGTATTGTGATTAGTACCTTATCAACGGCGAAATCTTTTAAGATTTAAAAAGCGAAAATTCATGGGATGATAAATCTAATTTGATGATCGTACTGCGCCATAACTCCTAATGAAGAAAGAGGATCTCAAAGTCTGGTTGGAAACATTTATTAGAAAACGGATATCCGTGTCCTTTACTCTCAGCTCGCATTTTCATTGCCAAAGCTTTGTCTCCTCCCTTACCCGTCTTGAAAAGAAAGCGGGACCTTTCACAATAGAGATTACATACAGCAATCTATATTTTTCTCCAGATAGTAATTATAGGAAGGCATTTTTTTAGGGTTTCGTTTGACTCTCCATTTTTCGGTTATTCAACTCGAGATCTATCTCGTGCTAATGTGCAAGTCTTTTATATTACCCTTTGAAAGAAATGAAACGGAAGAGATTAAAAGGATAAATCGCTTGACAACGAACCTTTGAGTGTTACATTAAGTTGCATAAAAGGTTTCATTATTCCTCGTTTAAGCTGTTTTGAAATTTTAATAATTTTGCATTAAGCAATATTTTTTTCGCATGGCTTTATTTTAGATTATTTCATATACAGTAAACAAGAGTATTCTAGAGAGTTGAGTTTCGGAACTGCGAGCTAGTTTCAGAGCTAAACCTAATCCAGAGTTCTCAGGAAGGGTGGAATGAATGTGATGAATCTCAAGGCATTGAAAAATTCCTTTTGTTGGCCTCATTCGAACTTCGAACCCTT
Source organism: Caerostris extrusa (assembly GCA_021605095.1). Lineage (NCBI taxonomy): Eukaryota > Metazoa > Arthropoda > Arachnida > Araneae > Araneidae > Caerostris > Caerostris extrusa. The sequence continues at coordinate 60,560 of BPLR01017054.1, read as the reverse complement.
AAGTTCTCATCTCTATAGGTGTTTTTAATTCCAAATTGGGAGTGCATCATAACATAGCAAAAAGTTCTGCGGTGGGCTGATTACATAAGTTTGGTTTGTCGCTTTACGGTCATCTTGTGCACACTAGGCTAAACAAACCGGGACCTACAGTTTAACGTGGATTCCAAACTACCAATCCTCGATTAAAATTGTTTTTTCAATCCATACGACAGCCAGGATTCGAACTTGAAGCCTGTGATACCAAAGGCCTGAGTGCTAGCCACTTGGCCACCAGCCCACCCTCTGATTACATATATGACATTTTAATGGCAAATGACATTGATTAATGTGCTTGACAAATAAACCTTTTATTTAGAACAAATTTTAAAAAGGATATAATTCTAAAGCGATACATTAATAGATTTTTTTAAATGTATAATATAAAAAATGCGATTGTACTTTAAGACTTATTTTATGAATTACTAAGTAGGATGGGAAATTTTAAGTAATCTTCCCTCAAAAAATTTAAAAAATAATATTACTATTCATTAATGGTATAAGTACGTAAATTGAAAATGAGAAACATACTTTTACGAAATATTTTTCGATGCCTGCTTTTTCTGTTAATGAACTAAAACACATATTCTGATTTTTTTTTCTTTAGAAATACTTTTGACAATAAATATTAATTAAATTTCAATTGCAAAAAATTTTCGCTATAAAATATTAAAACTATGAATAAATGACTTATTTAAAAAATAGAAGCATTGTTTCAAATAACTTCAAAAATAATTGATCCACATGAATTAACTTAAATCTAGATCTAAAAGGAAAAAATAAACGCTGTTACATAAAATATTTTTGACCAATTTTTTTTTTAAAATCTTTTTTTGATAAATGCATTTTATCACAGTTACTTGCAAAATTCCTTTGAATTCAAATGTAATGCAAGAAATGTTGTAAACATCTCTCAATTAAAAACCTTGTAACCCTAAGTCAATGGCCCCTGATTGGATCGAATAGGTTTCTGGCGCCATCACCCTTGTAGACGATTTTTTCAGCCTCCAGATATCATTATTCTTATATTTTTTTTTAATCCGAGTAACCTGTATGTTTTTTATTATTTTATTAATTATTTTTTTTTTTTTGTTTTTTAATAGTGGCATGCTCCGGCGAAACAAGAGAGAGTATGGTTCATAAACTGGTTTAAATGACAAAAAGGCGTCCATTTTTGACTCTGATTATTTAATTACACTAGAGTAAATTATGGTAGAAAATATAGATACAATATTGTATCAAAACCCTGAGATCGTTTTAAAATACGCGATTGTTTGTTAATATTTTGAAAATTATTAGAAAAGTTTTATTTTCAGTTAGTCACATGCAGCACACAATATACAAAAGATTATTGTCAGATTATATGTTAAAGCAAAAAAAAACTACCTGCTACCTGTTACAGCAAAAGATTATTGCCAGATTACCTGTAAATGTAGTTTCATCATAAAGTGGAATAGCTTAAAATATGTATAGCTAGTTGTTATATTTTAATTCTTTTTTATGAAGTTATTTAATAATTTCTTCAATAAAATTCTTGTAAAAGTTAATTTAAATTTCAATTTAAAAATCAATTTAATTATTGAAAGATTTGTATTTTTAGTGCGATGTTAGTATAGTTATTTCCGATGTTGTTGATTAAATGAAATTATCTGGACAGTAATGTTTTTAAAATATTAATTTTTTAAGGAACTTTGTTTTCATATCAAATAGGAAAGAATATTTTTAGAAGCGTTTTGATAGATATTTGAATAAATAATAAATTCAAAGTAATCTTTAATTTGTAAGCCATTTAAAATATAATTTGTGGTACTTAACTTTTCCTATAGATAAATTATTAGTGTTACTTCTGTTACGTAATAATGTAATATAAAATAATTTACGAATTTATTTTTAATATTATTCATACTGTAAGAAATATAAATTATAAATAAAATAGAAAAGGAACATTTATAAAAAATTTATAACTTTTTTCCGAACTTCATTTACGAATAAATGATTCGTTAACATTTTCGCACTAAAATAATTAAAGGTACGATTCTTACTTTATGTTAAAAAATAAAATAGGGGAAAAATTGTCGTAATGCAATTATTAATTCGTTACCAAGATACCTATTCTACTTCATTTGCGCAACAGTCCCATGGTGGGCCAAGGCCGTTTGTTGGCTTGCAGATTTCGAAACAGATGTTATCTATTTTACAGGGTACGGTTGTCAGGCTTATGTCTAACAGTCATATTAGACGGGACCTAATGTTTAAAAATGGATTCTAACCACTACAAACATCCATAGCAGCGCTGGCACTCGAGCCCGAAGCCTGTAGTACCGAGCACCAAGACACTCGGTCATCAGGACCCAAGAATAACTAACTAAGTTATTCTTTATCTAAGTTCACGTTATCTTAATTTAAATTTTTTTTAATTTCCTAAGAGTTTATAAAATGGTAAATTAAGAAAAATGCAATAATTTGAATTGGTATACTAAAAACACAAAACTATCATGAGAGAATTAACAAGTTAAAAAAAAATGTCTAAATGAATCCGTTCTAAACAATTTTTTTTTTAAATTATGCACTTTTAAGAAATTATCTGAAAACTGAATTTAACTACAAAATTTTAGTGACTTATTAGAGGCCCAATGGCAATATACCCAACTAGCGTGCAGGAAGGCTACGATTCGAATTTAATGGTAGTGTCCTTTTCAATCAATATTTTTAAAAACGATGACATTCAATGTGATAATACTCGTATACTCATAATCGTATCTCAATATATATTCGATATACAGGTATGCACATAATCGTATACTCAATATATATTCCATCTACTCGTATACGCAATATATATTCGATCTACTCGTATACTCAATCAATAGTGCATACTCATCTCGCATCGACAATCAGATTGCTTGATAAGAGCTTTTCGGATTTTCTCTCACAAGTAATAATTTTAGAAGTAACTCTGAGCCTTATAATCCTGGCGGAAGATGCAACTTTTCATCACTCGTTGGAGAGCTGTTCATGGTTACGCAAATGGAACACAAAGCCCATCCGTGTACCACAAAAAAAAAAAAAAAATGTATTAAAATGTATTCTACTTCTGCACTTCCGAAACCAATTAGGAAAAAGTGTTTCTCTTTTTTCTTGGAAGAAATTCATAAAATGATTCTGGAAGATGCAAAAATAAAAATAATAAATAAAATAAAAATAAAAAAATAATTTACATGCTAAGACTTCGCGACGGATCCAGTTCGGAGGCCATTAAACTCCATACACAGTGAATTATTCGACGGTTTTCAGGGAAAGCAATGATACAAAGGTGTGAGGTGGTTTTCAAACATTTCTTTAAAGAAAAAAATAAATTAATCTATAAGGTCTTTGAACTTGTTTCTGTTTTTCTATTAAAGTAGTAATAAAAGGAAATAGATGTTGTAATTAAAAGTAATGGAGTTTCTGTTTTTCTTTTCTTTTTCTCTCAAATTTAAAATAATCTCTTTTTTGTACATTTTTTTAACACCTAAAGAGAGTAGTAGCTCATCATTAAACCGTGACTCGTACGTGGCATATTCGAATGTTCGTGCGCTGTTTTAGAAAAAGAAATTTCACAAACCAAATTAAATAATTTTAAAAATATTAAACGCCTTAGAAATTAACGTATAGCAGTTATAAATAATTATCCATTTGTAATTTTGTTAATTAAGGCAACATTTGTGATAAGTCCATACATTGACATAAGTCCTTCATTTTATAATACCCGATTATTACTTTTAAAATTTAATTAATATTAGAAATTAGATAAAAATTTTGAATATAGCTTTCTTTTTCTCTGCATGAGCTATACAATGACGGATTACTGTAATTAAATATGCCTATGATTTAGACAATAATTCATTAGAACTTAGAACATAAAATTTCGGAAAACAAATAAAAAATTTTCATTAAATTTATTAATTTGAATCTTATTGTTTTGATAAAAGCAATATAATTAAAATTATTCTTAAATTACATGCAAAAGAAAAACAGTTATTTTAGCATAAGCAATAAAATGTACACATATCAGCCAAAGATTGGTTTTTATAAGTTATTGCATGAAATAATTCATAAATTCATCAAGGATTGGATAGTATGAAGTTCAGAAAATATTTGATTCGACAAACTAAATAGTAATAGTAATTTCTAATTACGATTTCATTTATGAGAATGAGTTCCATCATATATTAAATAAACCAAACACGTATATTATATATTTTTTAATAAAAAGGTGGAATAACAGAATTTCAATGTGAAAATTTATAGTTCATATTAATATTTTATTTAATACAAAATATATTTTCTTTCCTCTGATAAATTTGAAGTGACAACATATAAGGCTGCTTATCGTGGATGATAAGTTAATATATCTTATATAATTTATTTATATTTAATATAATTAAAAATTATGGTAATTTTATAAATAGTTTATTATTATATACTTGATAATATATTTTATTTTATATTATATACTTAAGAAAATAATTTAAAATTATTTAATTTTAATAAATTATTTATTTAATAATTAATTTAAGATTAAAATAATTGGATCTTAATATATTGTTGACTTTCGCAGATATTAATTTAGTATATCATACAGTATGTTTGAGAAGGAAATTAGTTAAAATATTTTTAAACAATATTTTAAAGCTTGAACATGATTAAGCAATTGATTGGAAAGTTACATTTAACTCAGAATTATAAAAACCAATATCATGCAAATAGATCTTGCATCTAATAAATTAATTTTACAATTTTAAAGTAATTTACAATAAATGACAGTTACAAACAAAAATTATGGCCTCTTAATAGTATCGTTCAGGACTTTTTCACGAATTACGTTTGAGCTATTATACAATAGCATAACATTTGACAGCATCATCGATATGGATTTCCGCTGCCATCGCCCTTGACGAACTTTGACCGTCCTTGAGGTAAGATCGAATAAAGAATGTGAATCATTTTGATATCCCCACCATGTTATCGGACTGAACCATAAACAAGACCTTCAGGCTATAACCTATCTGACGCCACTCATAATAATGGACGAGATAGTTTTTATAAAAAAAATGGGCAACAAGACAAAGAGCACGAAAGGGAAAAGCAATGAAAGATTTGCCTCTGGGCAACAATGAATTCGTCAGTCTGTGACCCTCAAGCTCAAGAAAACACCCTCCTTTAAATAACCTTCCATTGGGCTTATGAAAGAGAAAGTAAATTGCATGAAACCAGTTTGCGTTAAAATTCGAACTCGCACATCTTTTCGTGTCTTACATATATCTAGATGAATCTACTTCCAAGTTACATACAGGGTCTTTACAAAAGGTTAGACTCTCAAAAGAAATTCAAATGTTCTTGTCAATTCTTTAAACGATGTCATAAATTTTGGTCGAATTTGTAAGCAATTACAATAACGCAGGTCATGTCAAAAATAAACTTATTTCTGGTAAACGGCACAACAGGTTTTAGTTATAGGTTTATCAGATTTTTTTTTTTTCAGTTTCAACAAAGTTTTATTTATCGAGTGTCTTACCTTGTTTGTTCAGCGCAGATCTTTTGCCGATAAAATGACAGCCATATTAACCCTTTTTAAAAATATTATATGTAAATGCGTAAAAGTGAAATCAAATTAATTAACACATGCTAAAAAATAACTAAAACAATTTACGATTTTTTTATCAATATATAATAATAATAACGTAATGGAAATTTTTACTATCAAAAACTCATCAGTGCGAATACTGTTGTTGTTTTTGAATGAAACTTGCGTAATTGAAAATAATTTGTTATTTGTACTGATATAGATATTAATATTATTACAATTTTTCATACACTTTAGCGAAAGATTCTTTATTTAATGAGGATTTAATTGAAGATGCAAATAAAAATAATGATTACTTTTCTTGCACTAGCTCACTGATTCCTTGAAACGAGCTTACAGACCCTTAAGTGGTCTGTAGATCCCTTGTTAAAAAACCTTTTCAAGTTTCTAAATCATTCATTTTTTTAAGAAATGTTTTTAAAAATTAATTGATTGTTTTCCATAAAATGAATAGCAACTTTATTCTTTTCGAATTAACGGAGATAAGAATTAGTTTTTATTTTACTGAACTTTTACATTTTCGCAACGTAAAACATAATTTTTGAAGAAATAGTTTACAAATTTGTAACGTAATTAGTTAATTTATTTCTTCATTTTAATAATTATATATATATATATATACATATAATTAAAATTTAACTAATAGCGTAAGTTTCATGAATTAATTTACAGATATTGAGTTTAGAAACTATGGATGAAATCAGAAGATTAATTATTAAAATGCTTAGCAAACATTAGCAGTAGGAATTGCAATACAAATAGAAAAAGAACAACAAATAAATGCAAATTACATTTCAGCACACTTTTACGCGAATTTTCATTGATTTACTTGTTATCATTGAATTGCGTTAATTCAAATGTCATAGTAATATTTGATTCAACGATGCATTTGAATGCGCTTTATTTTCAACAAATTAATTCCTTCATCCTCGAAAGGAGAACTCAATTCTCTTCATTTTCGTTCATTTAATCAAATTTGAATTTCTTTCTGTGCAGCAAGGATTACGAAATAAACCAAAAATGAATATTAAAAACTGCATGTTTGGCAGCTAAGCAGCAAATCTGATTCCTTTTCATCGCTTCCGAGACATACTAACTCTCTGACATTAATCGAACGCATGGGTGTAACACAACAGTGGCGTTTGTCTTTGGCCTACACTTCCTGAGGGCTAGTGACCTGCGAGAAACATCTTCCCCCCGCTGAGCCTACATTAATCGCATCATTGAATGCAAATACTTACGGGCTCCGGTGGGTGTCCAGGACGCCACAGCACAGATGGCTAGGACGACTAGGAATGAATACTGCATCGTTCCCATACCTGTAATGGGAAAGGAAAACAAGAATTAAAACTTCGACTTCGAAGTTTGAAAGGCTGTGTTGTTCCTTTATGCAATTACTTCATGTTAAACTTTTAATGCAACTGTGGAATTTCAGGCTAAGACATTTTGATTAGTTCTTTTTAGAAGGAATGTTCGTTAGATGGGCGCATTAATTTAGAGCTCAGATAAAACAACTCTGTTGACTTGTTATATAATGATCAAATTATGATTATGTAAGTAATAAAACTTCGTTGGCTAATTTAAATTTCAAATTATAAATTAAGCAATATCTTCTGAATATTTTAATTTAAATTTTGGAAGATAGTTACCTAAAATAAAAAAGGGAAGTTTCATTTTGTAATTGATAAAGGAATTTGACATTCTGTTATTATTCTTAATATTTACATTGGCTTTTATAATATTTTTAATTTTAATTTGATTATTTCTTATCTAATTTATTTAAAAGACGAATGAATTTATCAATAAAGAGTAATTTTATAACTAAATATATTTCATCCATAAATCTGTATTCTACAATTGTTTCATCAAAACTCATAGTGTTTTATAGCCAAATCTTTTACTTTTTATATTAACTACATACTATATATTTCCGAATATAAGCCGATCGTGTAAAAGCCGACAGTGTTTTCTTTTATAAGAAAAATGCACCAAAGTTCAGTACCCGTATAAGACAAAATAAAAAAAAAAATTTCTTATAACATTTATTTATTATTTCTAGTGAACGCTTTGGTAGCTTTCTATTAGCTGGTCACAAAATATCGCCAACATGAGATTTTGCTTTTTGAATACGACGCGACAACCAGCAATTCCGAAAATAAAACAATTCATTTATTAAAATGAATAACTCATTACATTTAAAACTTTTTTCATAAATCGAAGAAATATAAACTAAAGAAATAAAAATGTGTTTTTTTTTTCCTTGGTTTTTGGCGAATTATCACTTTGCCTCGATTAACGGAAAATCTGCGTTTCTTACGAGATGAGCACACATTCGTATATAAGCCGACCCTCGTACTCGTGCAAAAAAAGCTCTAAAATTTTCAGCTAATACACAGAAATATATGGTAGTTTATTTGACACCTATGCATTAGAGTAAATCTATGATAGAAATTTGAAATATGTAAATTTATTAAAAAGTCAATAATCCAAATAATTTAATGTAATGAACAAAAAAAAATCACGGATTTAGTACGTTTCAATGTCTTTTTATCAAGAAAAACACATATGAAATGATACATAACATAAATTAATGTATAATATTATTATTCAAATAATTAACGAACTATTTTCGATTCAAATTTTTATAAATAAATCTATGTTAAATTCAAAAAGGTTTCTTATTGAACAGCAAAAAAATTAATTTATTGACAATGTAATGGGTGAAATAAATTGTTTGAGATTAAAATAACAATATGTCCAGAAGTTATAACAAAAACTGTATTCATAAAAGTATCTCATTATATAACAAAATTGTATTCAAAAAGTATGTCATTATATAACAAAAACTATATCCATAAAAAGTATATCATTATATTAATTAATAAAACATATGCACATGATATTTATGGATTCCACTATACATTTTAGTCCAGTTAATATATAAAAATTTATTTTTGTGACAATAATATCAAAATAAATTTGGGATAATAATGCAAAAAATTGCAATTTAAATATGCCTCTTCTACTTTTCTTTTTTAACAAAACTTACAAAGAAATAACTATAAATTCTAATTTTTAAAATTATAAAACCAATATTTAATTGTTATTGAACTTAAATTAGCTCAAGATTTTTTAATAACAGATACTTTTAAAATTTTATTCAGTTACAATTCTAAAATTTGTGAAATACAATGATACTTTGATACTTACGCTTGATACACTTTTGATACTTACTACAAATCACTACTGTCATAAATAATTTTTTTCAATACAAGTAAAATTATTTAATTTAATTTTGTAAGAAGTAAAGTATTTCTGCTTGAACTACTTAAGACAAACAGATTCACTTAAGGATTAAAGTTTGTTCCAGTTGGAAGGCTTTGTTATTTAATGCACATTGAAGTTATTTCTTTATCTTTTCACAGAAAGTAATTTTTCTTTTTCTTGATTTAACTGTGGAGGAAGAAAAGAAAGAAGAAGAACATCTCTTGAAGAAAACATCTTGAAATCTTTTCCTTGTTGAAGTGTTCAAGACACTTAGTTTCTTTTTAGTTTGCATTTCAATATTATTTTTAAATTTCATGCTTCAAAGCAACTATGTTTTGTGTCAGTAAATCCAACATAATAACACACTTTTATGAAACGAACTTTTTCTTTATTGTTAAATTGCTTACATTATTATACATATTACATAAAATTATTTATATAAATTTATTATATTTTTAAGTTGATTAAGGTGTTTTTCAGATATAAATAAAAAAAATTACCAAAAATATTGGTTATATTTTTCATGTTTCTCAATAACATTTTTGAAGCATAATGTTTTTATCCTATTGCAAATGTAATTTTCAAATTAATTATCAAACGTATCATAACTCCATGAAATACTAGAAAAATGCTTATACTTTCACGTATTAATGTAATCGAAAATATCATACTTCTAATCTCTACGGTTCTTTTTAAGAGGATGATTAAATAGATTTTACAAAGAATTCTAAAATGCACAACATTTTTTTTTTTAAATGCCAAGTAAAGTATTCTTAGAGGAAAATTAAAATTTAAAACATTTGTTACAACATCAGTAAATGTTTGAAACGTTTACGTTTATTACAGCTTCTGCATTCAAAACTAAGATTTTATTGGCTACAAAAATATGTAAATAAAATGATTAATTTATTATCCACAAATATTATTTATGTCTTATCTATTTTAATATAGCTATAGTAGTTTCATCACTCATTAAAGAAATAATATTCATTGCTCTCCATTCCAAAATAAAATTAAAAATAAGTAATCAGATTATGTAACTTTTAAATAATAAATTATTAAAATGGAATTTGAAATAATAAATTATACTTTTTTTTATTTAATACATAAATTATATATATATTTTTTTTAATACATAGATTATAATTTTTTTCCTCAAAATTTTCAAATTCAGATTTCAATCAATCTGCTTTCCCATATAAACTTTTACATTATTTAAAACATCCACATCAAAGAATCAATCACTTACCACCAACACGCCTTCAACCGCAAAATCCAACAACCAAACAACACTTTTTTCTTCACCAAAGTCCCAAGGCAAAAGATCACCGGAGGGAAGATGAGGAGATATTGCACCGTTTCCCCGTACGAAACAGAAAATGCGAACTCGGAAGGAAGGATATCAAGTACTCCCTCGCCAGGAGGAAAAATGGAACTCCCGAAAACAATACGAAGGGAGGATGCTCTCCTGCGAAGTAAGGCCACGCTCTTTCTGACCGCCGGCCCAGGTAACAGAGTGAGTGAGTCACGGAGCTCTCCCGCTTCTTATGACACAAAAAACTAGTAGCACAGCAGCGCAAAAAACCGACCTCTCTCTCCGGAAAAAAGGGTTGTCGATCCCGCTCAAGTCTTTTAATGGTCCTTTCCTTCCCAAATTTCTTCTCGCTCTTCTTCTGGTCAAACACCCCGAGCGCTCTTGACGAACGCAGAAATAAAAACCTGTCTCACCTCGAGGCGGGAATTTTATAGTCAGGGATGGAAGAGGGGGAAGAGGGGAGGCGAGGATCCCCGAGGAGGCTGAACATTGCACTTCTTACCGGTTATTGCTGCTGCTGCCCTTTTCTTTTCGGAACGGCCCCTCACAGAGAGACGAAACGATATGGCTCGTGGAATAAGTTTGAAGCCTTAACCCCATGCTATTAAAGCAATTTTTACCAAATTTTATATTGATATCTTTAATTGTATAGTTATTTATCGAACATTTTTGACTTGTTTAATGTAATAGATATCAGATCCTAATCTTGTTTAAACATGTACTATTAGGAAGAAGAATCACATAAACAAAATAGTTTTTAAATGTGAAATAAATTTTATTTTATATATCTCACCTAAATGCATTCATCTACCTGCATTTTGTTAATGGCACTAATTTTTATTTAATTAATTTCACTAATTTTGATTTAAATTTACGTAGTAAGCCTCGTTGAATACTCTATGTAACTCGAGGTAATTATCTTTAGTTTCTACGATACATAAAAAAGATATATTTTATGTCAAAATTCACAAATTTCTTAGCATTACAGGTATTTAGTGTGATCATAGTTGTAGATATCTAAATATTTCAAACCCTATTTAGAAATTAAATTAATATCGTTTAATTATTTTTAACAGAACTAAATTTATTAAAGCATATTTATGTTCGACTAAATGAAAAAGCAATTCTTATAGATACGAAATAATGTTTTTTAACTCCACAACAATGATGATTTGTACTAAAGTTAATTTTTAATTATATATATTTGACTTGTTCTAAGTGTTTGACACGAAAAAACAGTTATTATTTCTGGAAAAAAATAATCGAACCCTTATCATGTTCAGAAACAAGATTAAAATATTCGATGCATTTCAAATTGTTTTCAAATATGCATGCATTTACTATTTTTCTTCTCATTATTTATGTTTTATTTCAGCTTTGAAACATTATCCAAGGAATAATATCTTACATTCATAATTTGTTGTTGTTGCTGTTGTCTTATCCCCTGAAGAGTAAAAGAAAATCAATTATTGCGGTGCTCCCGAATAATATTGGTTATGTTGATTGCCAGCTCGGAGTATAAATCTTCCGAGGGTTGGTCCAGACAATGCATGGCGGCTGCAAAAGCTGGACAATCAAAGACATGATGAAGAGTAAGCTCGACATTAGAGCATGTTGTCACATTTTTGGTATTTTTAACGCCATCAGCAGAAATTTTCATATTTGTGTGGTATTTCATGAATCTCGTGAGAATAGTAGCTGTGAATTTGTCGGCATTTAATTCTGTAGTTTGGTATTTAGCTTTGATCTTAAAAGTAATTATAAGTTAAATTTTCCAAGCATCTGCAAAGGATGTAGGAACGGCAGTCTTATCAGACTTCTGGCATTCTTCGCCAAAGAATCTGCAATTTCATTCAATTCCAAATCTACATGATCAGGAATCCATCATAGGGAAACACATCCTGTGCAAGCAGTGGTTTTGTTCTAAACGAGTTTGTAATAGTTTGAAATAGTTTTAAAATTGTAGTCAGTACAATTTTTCATCTAAGATTTAAATATATTTTATAGATATGAAAATCTAATTAACGATTTATCTCTAAATTGAAGGTGTAACATTCATAAGTAAAATGAAGTTATTATGTACTCAATTAACACAAAATTGCTATGTAATTTCGAATTTATTTTTTTTTTTACCTGGTTTATTTTCTTTTAATAAACCTCTTTAAATTTCAATGCATCTCGTTGGAGCACTAAACTAGACAATTTTAATTTTCAATCTTCTAGACAAGAGAAAAAAAAGACTTTTTATTAAAGATTATTTTATAAAGATTCTTTCCTTAATTTATTTTTCTGTTTGCAAACATTGTGTTATACTATTGGAACTCGAATTCTTTGTGATATACTAGTATTTCTTTAGTATTAATCTGTCCAAAAGATAATAGTCAGAAAAATTAAGTTTCAGGGACATATAAAAGCAAGAATGATACGTTGATAAAGTTTTGATACTTAATTTAAATATAAATTTAGAGATTTGTTTGCAGAATTTTTTAAATAAAATTTGAGAAAATTTGGTTTTTTAAATGAAAACAAAAACCCATTAAATTCCTGATTTTGTTCTACAGAAGAGACTTTTTGCATTGAATTACAGCTAGGAATTCATATAGAATTAATGTTTCTAAAATAATTTTTAATTTTAATATTTGCCAGTTTTGATTCAAAAGCAGGTACATCTATGCAAATGACAATTTGTTTCATTACGAAAATAAATTTGAGGGTATGACCTATCATACGGAAAGCGACGTAATTTTTAACAGGGTTCAGAGGTTAAAAATTTTGGAATCAATAATTTTCAATGAATAAAAAAACAAACGAAACTAATTTCCATTTTGTTAAGTAACAAATTGATAATCCCAAATTTTATATTTGCCTGTTTTGATTCAAAAGCAGCATCTATGCAAATTGCGATTTGTTTAGTTACGAAAATAAAATTGGAAGTTATGACTTGCCATAAGGAAAGCGGCATTATGTTTTTATCAAGAGGATTCAGAGGTTAAAAATTTTAGAACCAATGTCTTTTAATGAATTAAAAAAAAAAAAAAAAAAACAAAAGAATTTCCATTTTTTTGTAATAAATTGATAACTCAAATTTTATATTTGGTTAATTAACGTGGTTAATTAATTTGATTAGTTACTTTTTACTACGATTTTATATTTGCCTGTTTTGATTCAAAAGCAGCATCTATGCAAATTGCGATTTGTTTAGTTACGAAAATAAATTGGAAGTTATGACTTGCCATAAGGAAAGCGGCATTATGTTTTTTATCAAGAGGATTCAGAGGTTTAAAATTTTAGAACCAATGTCTTTTAATGAATTAAAAGAAAAAAAAAAAAAAAGAATTTCCATTTTTTTTTTTGTAATAAATTGATAACTCCAAATTTTATATTTGGTTAATTAACGTGGTTAATTAATTTGATTAGTTACTTTTTGCTACGATTTTATATTTGCCTGTTTTGATTCAAAAGCAGGTGCATTTATGCAAATTACGACTTAGTATAAAAATTTCTCTATTATCTGTAAGTTAAGACATTATATCGTATTATTCATTAAAAATCTTATCTACACTAAACGTATTTATAAGAGACTGAATTGTTAAATTTAAGTTAATATATTCGAATGTAAGAATTTTTCTTCGGGAAAAAGAAATTTTGTTAGCAAAATAATACCTCTCAATTTCTCTTTGGATACGTTTCCAGCGGAAACAGCTTGTCATGGAACCGTCATTTTTTAGTATTGTTTTTTATGAAACTTTTTAAACGGCGTCAAGAAAATGGATTTGACCTAGCGGCCGTAACTTCTTGACTCGGTGCAAGTCAGAAGATTTGATTGCAAAAAAAAAAAAAAAAAAAAAAAAATAGCAATATTTTTTACCCTGATGCAGAACAACCATATTATAAAATAAACAGTTTTAGACAGTAGCGACAGTAGAAAAAGCAATTTAAGAATGTGCTCAAGGAAACAGACATAAAAAGGAAATTTCTTCACAGATTTGAAGCAGCCATTATTCTTTGAGGGACATTTGAATAAATGCAAAAATATATTAAGATGGCGTTTTCTAAGCCTACTCTACTACTTAAATATGTTTTAATAAATGTTTATTAAATAAATGGTTTAAATAATGTATATATTTTTATTATAAAGAATATTTCGTCAACTTTTAAATAAAGCAAAATATTCTTTCCCAACTAAATAAGGAGGAGATTTCTGATTTTCTACTATTTTTTTTTATAAAATTGCATTTTTTATGAGTATAAAAGGATTTATTCAATCAACTACAACTCGTCATGGATGATTCAATCAAGAAATAATCGCTTAAATAATATCACTCTTTTTTAGTTCTTGAAAATATTCTTGAAATTCACAAAGTGCTTTAATTTATTTTATTTTTACCAGAGTAAAATATCTTTTATAGTCTCATAAATTTTTTCTTATAATAATTTATTGTTCGAAAGAACCTTTTATTTAATAAAAGAATCTTAAAAAAGTAACAATTTTATTTTGACTATAGAGATTACTTAACGATGATACGAATCATCATTATAAAAAACTTTCGTCCTCCAACACTGAATTAAAATAAAAACACCTGTGTGTATGTTCTGCTAGTTGGTTTCTCTTGCATCTGTCAGACAGAGATCTGTATTCATAGCAAAGATTAAAGCGAAGGTATTGTATCTCCTCCCTCTTCAATATCAGAAGTTATTTTTTATCTTTGAAAGCTGACCCTCGTTCGAAGGTAAAAGCTATTTTGCATAACTTTATTGAGAATGTTTATAAAGACACGCCTTCCAGGTGCATCATAAAGAAAATATTTTTGTTTTTATTATAAATTATCAATTACTTTCTTTAATGTTAATTTTTTTTTTATAATTTTCTTACCTTTAGGTTAAAAAGAATGCCATCTTAAAAACATCTGAAATCAAAGATATTTTTGGAATTAATATGAGAATATTAATTCCAAAATTTATTATTTCTGCAAATTGTAACATTATTGCTTTGCTGCCGTATTTCTGGCAACAAATTCTCTGCAAGATCAATTCAAGCAGAGTTGTTTGATTCACGATCTAGTTCTGTTATGAATGCAGCCCAGCATAAAATTGCGAATTTCTTTAAAATTTTGGAATATTTTTTAAAGAAGGCTTTCTTAAAACATCTGAAATCGAAGGTATTTTTGGAATTAATATGAGAATATATAGTTATTTTTTCAGAATGTTCGACTCACGATCTGCCTCTGTTATAAATGCAGTCCAGCATAAAATTGCGAAATTCTTCTAAGTTTTGGAATTTTTAATAATTTATTTTCAGATTAGCGACATTTTTTTTTTTAAATTAACGAAGCATTAAGATGTTTTTATTAAAAAAGTTAACGTAGAATTATAAAGAGTCCTTAAATATATCAAGTGTTTTTACGGATTCTTAGCTTTATTCTATGAAATAGTACTTTTATGATTCATGCCATCATTTAAAATATTATACATGAATTTATCTCTTCACAATCAATCACAGCATCACTGTTTGGAAATCCTTACATGTATGATTTGTCATTTTTTAAGTAAAAAATTATTGAAAAGTAATATTAGATGCATTACCAGATAAGCTTCTAAAAAATTAGTGGTTAATTCTATCGAAAATGATATAGACATTTCTCCTGATGATACAATATATAAAAAATACTATGTAATGTTTACTATACGAATATACTACACGATACAATATACTAAATAAATAAATTTCTTCCTTTTTTTTGTATGAAATGTTTAAGTAATAAGTAAAAAATGCCCATCTATTATTAACTATTTTCATTGTATATAATATTTCTAATTTCAATAAATATAATTTCTTGTCCTGCGAGAATATATCTTTTCGATAATTTCTTAACCTGCTCAATGATTGAAAAAAAAAATTCAGAATGAAAAAATAACATGCAATAACATTTTTATTGGTTTATCATGATGTATACCATAAAGTTTACATAATTTACTATTTTTATGGCTTAGTTATTATACAGCTTCAAGCCTATACAGCTTTCTTTCTTCAGAACCAGCGTATTAAAGTTAAAAGATTGGATTCTTCTCAATTTGAAGTATAACTCCTTAATTGAAGTTAAATCTATGGCTGCTCCAGATAAAAAAAAAAATTCATCACTTGATGAAAGAGAATTTATTGATTTTATTCTTCTTCAAATTGAATGCATAAGCTCCTCTTGTTTTTTTTTAAATCAAGAAAGGCTTATGTGTTTCTTATTTATTTTTATTTTTTAATTCTTATTTCTTTATTTCTTTTAGTATTATTATTTATGTAAAGCTTATTTATTTTGACTTGGGAAATCTAAAAACCTTAAGAAATGCTTTTCTTCTCAAAAGGAATAGTCCTGAAGTGGTGTTTCAATATAAGAGCATCCTAAAAATTTACATTTCAAATGATTGCATTCATTTTTTTATACTTTTATAGAAGTGCTCTTTTTGAAAAATACTTTTTTTTTTACATATTTGGAATACACTACTCGAAAAATAAATAGAGTAATATTTTTAAATAAACAAATAAAACTATTTTAATATTCATTTCTCCTTCTAATGTAATAAATAAAATTTTGTTTAAATGAATGTGAACTATAAATAACTACAATACAAACAGCGCGATTCCAATGTCTCTATTATAGTCAGTAAGATATTAAATTGCCAGTTTTAGCAATAAATTGTTAATTTAATTTACATCTCTGTTGTTTAATTTTTGTTATTGTTTTCATAAATAATTCTATAACTTAAAAGGATAAAAATGTAAAAATTTGCATCATACATTTAAAATATATTATTACGTATATAATAATATATTTATTATTATTATATTTTATATATTACATATATAATATTTAAATATAATATTACATTTTAAATAAAAAAAAAAAAAAAATCAAATTCCAGATTTTATTTTTCAACTAAGCATAATCTAGATTCATATTTTGATTAGCTGGAGACCTTTATTTGTTTAAATGCATCAGGTAATCTCTTTTAGATAATTTTTTAAACAAGTCTATTCTTTATCTTCATGCTTATAGAAATTCTTTTTCTTTTCAAATATTAATCAGCTATTGATCAGACAATTCACCTAACTTATGATATTACTTATTTATATCGGAATATGTAATGCAAGAATAGAATTTTTTATAACAACTCAATAAATGTGCAATAACAACTTTTGCAATATTATTCTAGAAATAAAAAAAAATTTAAAGATTTTATTTATTATAAATTATGAACTATTTAAGAATGAATTATTATTAATTATTTAAGAATGAATTTATTATAAATTATTTTAACCAGTTTTGTCGAAATATATATATATATATATATATATAAAATTCCTGATTTCAATTGTTTGGGATATAATTAAACAACAATGTATATAATTAACAATTCATTAATTTATTTCTCCATTATTTATTTATTATTAATTTATGTTCACTTGTACAGAAAATGAATTCTCATGAATGAATTCTCAAAATGTATTTTTCTAAGTGTAAAATACTTTTTATGCAGAAATTTTTATTTTTTGTACGCCATACAGCTTTGGAAGTTCTTTATATTGATATTATTATTATTTTTTTTTTATAAATTACTATATACAACATAAATTTCTTTACTTATGTTATTTGTTTTTGTATGTATCTCTTTCATCGATAATTTAAAAAAAAAAAAAAACAGCATAACCTTTTCTCAAATTTCTATTTCAACTTAATTAATTACTTTAATATTGACTCTACTCAATTAAAAGCTCTTTAATTTGTCATTAATAGCTCGTAATAAAATGTCAGAATTGCAAACGAATAATCATAATGAAAAATCAGAATAATAATCAAATTATAAACTAAAAATTGTTAAATAGTAGTATTAAATAAATTGAATTATTTATTAAATTATTTAATTTAATTATCATTAAAATTTATTAATTAATTTATTAATTTAATTTGTTAATTTAATTAAGTTATAAAATTTGTTTTAAAATATTAATTAAATTGTTTAATTTAATTAATATTATTTAAAATTTATTAATTAATTAATTTATTTAATTTATAAAATTTATTTAAAAATATTATTAAAAAAATTGCTTTTCGAAATTACAGGCGAATGATTACTCATCCACCGACAAAATAAAATACAAAGAAACACTTTAGTTTGGAAACTTCCAGTTAATGAACTTCGAGGCATAGATACGACTACTTTTTTTTTTTTTCCCGTTAAGGTTTTCTTAGAGGTGGGGGTCTGTTTCCGCATACCAAACCAAGCAAACACTTCGCACCTCGATTAAATTCGACCGCAACAAATCATAGGCAGGACACGAAACAAAAATAAATTAGAAGTTTACTTCATTAAATAAAACATTCTCACAGACTAGCACTCGCTATTGTTTCTACCGAATCCTTGTTTCTACCGAATCCTTCATTCTTGATTTTCTAAATAAAGCGCCATTTGAAAAGTCATTGTCTTCAAAATTCGACTGAAGTTATGTTGATTCACACCTTCTACACTGGAGGTCATCCGGTTACTGAATTTTGGAGGAAATTATTATTTTTTTTTTTATCTCATAAAAGGAGTGTTTTAAAATAATCTCCTGTTTGATAAATTAGTATTTTGTGTTGAAGTTTTCTATTAATGTTTCACACGCGCGTCGGAATCTTGCACTATTATTCATTCAGTTCAGATCCCTATGATTTTAAAATGTTTAATTAGGTCAGATCAAAGCAATGATTTTCTTTTTTTTTTTTATGTGAACTCGGGTCGAATAGATTAAGATTTTATTTTATTTGGAGTCCAACATTGAAATTTGCTTTTCGATCTGTTTGCATACCTTGAAGGTGATCCGCCGAATTGTTGCGGAAGTCGTGTTGCATTGAACTCAAAAAGATTTCCCAAAACTGTGTATCATTCAAGATCATTCGCCCTTCTTTTAGCAGCTGCTGAAATCACACACATGTTGACAACTCCGAATGTGATTTTAAAATTTATACATCGAAAGGAAGTTAATCTCTCATTCATGGAAAGCTCCTTCAGGGTCAATCAGAATTATTCTAGGTTATCGATATGAAAGATGTAGAATTTCTTTTATATGGTACTTACTTGAAGTAATAGACCTGGCGCTATTTGATGGGATAGTAATGTGTTACCAAACTAAGGGAGACTAATTTGGAATCAATAAGTGATACAGAATCGAAAAAATGCCAGGATATTACTATAAATCAGTAAGGTGCAAAGTCATTTTTAGGATAAAAAAATCAAACCCTAAATTGTCACTACTGTGGGTGATTGTTCGAAGCTACGTGCCATCAAGAATTACAATCTTGGTTGATACAATGGAAACCTTTCATTTATGAGGAATAATTTTGACTAAAGTAAACACAGCATGAATATCATCAATTGAAATTAATGGTTGAACTTTATTTTTTTTTGTATTTTAATAAAAATTTTACAAAATTATTTAACAAAGTAATTGAATCATAATCAACAATTTTATATTTATCAACTATAAATGTTAAGAGTCATCAAAAGTTTTCATGAAATTTTCTTCAGATTATTTTAATATTAAAAACTCTTACGCAGGTTCAGCAGCTTTGCGGACTTGCTTGCATTGTAAATGTATAAAACTATTCATCTTCTTCTTCATTGGCGTAACAGTCCCATGGTGGGCCAAGGCTATCTGCTATTGGCAGATTTCGAGGCAGCAGATGTTATTTTTTACGGGGTAGGGTTATCAACCCTATACCTAACGCTCTACAGCCATATTAGAGTCTTGTGTTTTAAAGTGGATTCCGAACCACTGCGAACGTCCATGGCACCGTCGGGACTCGAATCCGAAACCTGTGACATCGAGCGGCAGAAAGCTAGTCACTCGGCCATTAGGCCCCATTAATCTTCTATTCAGCTGAATTTTATAATATTATTGAGAATTATTATATCCTTACCATTAACTTTCATACTTTTAATAACTTGATAATAATTCTTACGTTATATATTCTAACTTGAGGATAAATGTATAATTTGAAAAAGTATTGTCTATAAATTTTCACTTGATTTAAAATTATTGAAAAATATAAATCTGTAGCCAATTCAACAATATCCAAGGGGCATCATAGGGATCCCCTATGTATAAGATGAAAGAGAGAAAATTATTTCTTGGAAGAAGAACTATAACTAAGTAACTGGCATATTTAAGTAACCAACTAGATAATAGCGTAATCTTTATAGTGTAGTCTGTCATTACACTATACACTAAAGGCTCATAACACACTGAAAAGATTATTTATTTAACTACTTTATCAAAAGTAATAATTTAGACCTCATTTATCCTTTAGTTATGCAAATATATTAAAAGCAGAAGACATTGAAAAATTTGAATATTATATATTTCTTTTAAATTAATCAAGAAAAACTTTCTTGGAACACACGCAATATAAATTCACTTCTAAGAAGTTCAAAGATTTTTTTTTATTATTATTAGAATTTCAGCGCTGTAATTTTTTTACACAATATTCCTTAGAAGTGATTAGTTTTATCCTCTTCTAATCGATTGCAAATTTTAAGAATCATTAATTACGACTTTATATCGGAAACAATAAAAAAAAAACTTCAAAACTGGTTCTCCACACAATCACATAATTTATACTATTTATACTAAAAACTATAGTAAAATATTCATAAGGTTTTAAAGAATTTTTAACTCATAAGTCGTTTTTTTAATTAAAATTAAATTAACTAAAGTGATGATTTTGTTTGAAACTGCTGTGTAAAATAGAAGCACTTATAATATTTTGTTATTCTTAAACTGACTATTAAATGAGTTAAATATAAAATAGTTTAATACTATCTCTAGAATCTCTCTGTTCTCTTATACTTTTTAATTAATGTTCCAGTAAAAAAATTAAATTAACTGTTTCGTAAAATCATCAAAATTTCTTCTCTAGCTGTTTTGTTTTCAAATACTTATTATAAAAATATAGGAAGAAAACGAAGACAGTTTTTTTTATTAGTTATAGACAAAATCAGAGTTGAGTCTCCTTTGGTAACTAGAAAAATTCTTCAAGTCATATGTCACTCTATTTTTTTTTTTTTAAAGTTATCAGTTGGCTCTAGTTACCTTGTCATGGTATTTTCACAACAGAAAATAAAGCGTAAAGAAATTCGCAACAAAATTTCCAGCAATTCTGCACTGCTGACAGTTTGATAGTCAGCTTGATGCGAAGAAACAGAAACTCCAATCACGCGAAAGGTCACGTAACCTTGATATAACAATATATGTAGTCTAGTAAGTAAGGTAGAAGAGAAAAAGAGAGACACTTTTTTTTTTTTGTTCCACTCAAGAGAAAGTTAAGAGTCTAACATTGTTTGGTCTGCAAATACCTGAAGGGAACTGCAGACGTCATTTTAAAGGCACTCCTGCCGTATTTTTTATTTATTTTTTTTATATTTATTATTTATTTTTTTCTTCACCAGCAGGTCACGCGAATACCTCAGACATCGGTTTTAACCCCGAAGAAGTGCTCATGTGGAGATAGTTTATTTAAAAATAAAAAAAAAGAAGAAGAAACTTTGGGAAAACCATTCATGTCTGCCGAGTCTGACTTCACTAGGATGTCCTCTTATTCAGAGGTGGTTAATTTTAATCACCACCAACAAATCGTGGCATCATAATTACTCTTAACTCGAATACCGCTGTGATATAACTCTGAGATAAATTTGGTAAGCAATTGTGTTTAATCTTAATTAAAGAAGTCGATTTCTTTATTTTAAATGTATATAGACATTTAAGGTAATTAATTTGGAGCAATATAAAAAAAAATTAATGATATAACTTTGATCATACATAGTACCTTCCCATATGATCATAATAATACAGTAAACCAGCAAATACTATTAATTTTAAGCAGGTGCATTTAAAAAAATATAAGAAGTTTGAGACATAAAACCATTGAATTAGATGAAAATACAATCAATAAACTTCATTAATTATTTAACATTCTACCATAACAAATCATATTTGAGTGAAATTGCTAGATTAGAACTATATATTATGAATCTATAAAAGACTTTAAAAATTAATAACCTACTATCCTAAATAGTATATCATTTGAATTTACAACATATTTATGATATTAGTTAATTAACGTTAGTGATTCATTTAACATGCAATGTTAGTGGTTCGTTAAAAATAATGACACGTAACATTTCATTGATTAAGTAACGCTAGTGATTCACACGTTAACGTACCTGATTTATGTACTTAGTTTTGAACATTAATGCATGGTGAAGGTAAAATTCTATTGCACAAATATTATCTACATAATCTAACGAATTGAGAAACAAAATCAACTTTCATTGTATACTGAAATGTTAATTCATTTTTAAGTTTATTTTTTGCATTGTTCAGATTAATAAATTATATTAAAAATGTTGGAATATTCTTCCATTCTGTGATAGCGGATTTCATGAGATTGATGAAGATTGAAGACGTCAATTGCAGCAGGGAAAAAAACCGTTAAAATACGGGAATTTGTTTTTTTTTTTTATGAAGGTAAAACTTCGAATAAATTCCACAGTAGTATAAAGTTTTCACAGGGTTATCTCAAACAACACATTGGGAACTGAAGCGTGAACTTGCCTAGTGCATGTTTTTAAGTTCCGGTAACCTATTTATTTACCATACCTGATTTCAACCAAAGGAATTTATTTTTAAACAAATCCATGATTTAGATAGGCCGTTTGCAGAGTTTTTAGCAAGATAGTATGAAATTATTTTATTACCTTAAAATCTTATGTTAGAAGTAAAACAAGCTAAATTGAGTGGGCTTTTTTTTTAAATATTATTATTATTATTATTATTATTATTTATTTATTTTTGCTTTAAATAATAAAATAAATTGAAACAAATTTTCAATGTTTTTCTTAAAAGTGATTTATAATATCATTTCATTTCAGGAAGTTTATTAAAAAAAAAAATAACAACTTTCTTAGAATGTTATTTAATGTTAAAAATTTTACAAAACTTGAAATTGAAGAAAAAAATAAAAAACTGTGAATTAATTTTGCTGTAGTTTATTAATATGCAATATATGAAAAATAAAAAAATATATATCACTAAAATAAAAACAAATAATAAATTTAAAAATATTCCGATTTTTTAAAAAACATAATACATTAACAGTAAAATATATATAATTTAGTTAGATATCCTCTTTTTAAATTGCAACTTCAATAAATCGCTATTCTCGCCTTTCGTTATAAACTGTGGCAATTTAATGAGATTTCCTTTATATGTATAAAAAAAAAATACATACAATCGCCACCTATATATAATTCATTCTGAAATGGTCCAAGTAATAGCCTCTTGCAAATGCTCAACACAACACAGAATTCGCAACTTTTTCAAGAATGATGTGATGAAAATCAATAAAATAATTCCGTTCATGCTAGAACTAAAAATTATGCCTTCATTACATATAGACGAAGTAACAAAAATTAGATGGCATCCATTGAAAATAATTATTCAGGTGAACTAATAATGGTTCTAACGAACAACAAGCGCCGAAAAATAAAACCGCCTGAAAGGCGATCGGTGTTTGTATGAAAGGTAAAACCTTTCAGCCTCCATTAAGTGTTGCAGTGGGGGAGGCCCCGCTGGGCAGACGCGTTGTTGTAAAAAACAGAAACAAAAAAAAATTGAGAGAGAGAGAGAAACCAAGGTTTCAGGTTAACGTGTATACTTCGTCTAATATTCAGTAAGGTCATCAGATCAAAAGTATGAGCAAAAAATCAGGTTACTGTAAAATATTTATTCTGATATTTCATGGGTGTCCTGGAAATATATGGTGCGAGCAGTTTACGAAAAATTGTTTTTTACTTAGAGGGCACTGTGCCACTGATAAGCAGCATGCATCCAGCCAGTTCAAGATGAAGTAAAAGCATAAACTGCTCACTTAATTATATGTTTGGGCTGCAAATTGCATTGAATTATGAATTATATTAGGTGAATAAAACAGTTAATTGAAAGAGATCCGGAAATTTTTTATCTAAAAGTGATATTTTGATGAAAGTTACTGGTTGCACAACCATTTCACAGTAATAGCAATGATTTCTGATATGGCTGTAATAATCATTAATTACCAACTGGTATTATTTGCGTCAGTTGTAAATAGCGGTTAAGTTGCGCAATAACTCCTTTTTCTATAAACCAGAAGATGGAAACTTATTAAAATGCATCGACAATCGTCCATCCAATCGCATTGATCAGGTGTGCGAAAATGCATTCTAATGATCCATGGGAGTAGTTCTTTTTTGATTTGCGTTTTATTAACCTTCGATATTTTTTATGAGTAAACATAATACACGTGATTGGATTTTGTTTCTTTCATATTCTGAAATAAGAGGTTTCTGATTTTTTTTACTTCTTCTTTTGCATGTGTGGGCTTAGAAATGCAATTCAAAGCTGTGCAATGATTTGGACAGTTACTGGATTGCTGTTATCAAGTTAGAATCTAAGACAAACGGGAACGTTGAAACTGTGGTTGGCTAGTTTGGAGAATCAGGCTAAATATTACCAAATTTGTAATTTTTCCATAAGGAAAATTCTCGGTAGGGGAGGTGATTTTGTGTGGTAAATCCGTACAATTTCTTTTCATTTTCCAAAAACTATTTATCCACTATCTCAGATTCCTGAGATAGATAGAGTTCAACTCTCTCAGGACGGAAATCTAAGATAGCTGACGTTCACCTTCTTCTTACTTAATATTAACTTCTTTTTTTACCTTGATCGAGGAATGCATTTTTTATTCATCAATTTCAGAGTTTGGTTAGCTAAACAAATTTTTTTCGCATTGTAAGCATTGTAAATCAGAATTTTGTGTAGCCTTGTGAGTAAAAGTATGATAGTTACTGATTTATAATATAGTTAAAGTGTTTTGTTTAATATTATTGATATAATTTGAATATTCAACAATATGCTTTATTTATATTGTTGCTAAATCTTTTTCCCTGCTTTTATTATTATTAGTGTACTTTGTGTAGAAATTTGGTCTGATTAAATGATTACATTTGTATTTTATAGGCTTTGCTGAAAAACTGTGTATTATGGCTAGATTGAATTTAAGGTGACATAGGAGAGAAACGGAAGAGTTGTCTTGTGGTCATTTTCTTTTAAATGAGGTAATTTTATCTAATATACGTATTAAATTCTAATAATTTTCTAATTAAATGCGTTTATTTGGGAAGCAAATATCACAGGAGTGTGCATAAATATACAATTCAAGACTTTCGAGACACTTAAAATAAAGCATGGAATTCTTTACAGAATTAAATGAGATATTATTATTATTTTTTGGAAAAAGGGTTTTGAAAATAATAGATAAATTTGAAATCCTTGTATTTATATTATTTGGAGAAACAAGATATCAATAATTGATAAAAATGGGAAATCAAGTGGAATTTATTTTAAAAAAATAAAGCTTCAATGAAGAAATTCGATTTTTTATTTAAAAATTTTTTTTTTTAAATATATCAAATACAGAAATTAATTTAAACAAAAACTAGAAGTGCTAATTAACAGAAATTGGTTAACTAATAAAAATTTCAAATCAAATCAAAGTCAATTCCTTTTTAATTCCTATCAATCCTTATATTATGATTGAATAGTTAATTAAAAAAAGGAAAGAAATTTTTGAAAACAATTGAAAAATATAATATGTTGTTTACAGAGTTATACTGATGGTTGCACTTAAGATTTTTAAATACAATATCAGAAAGATTAAGTGGAATAGCTCATCATTATATCACGAATTCGGATATCTCGCCCGCTTTCTTTAGAAGAGAAAGAAGTCACGCAATCACAAATCAAGCCGTTGGTTTTATCACTCTTTTCAGTATATCGCCCTTTTATTTTGCTTCACATCATGTGCGATATAATAAGAAGCTGCAGTATGAAACATATTAAAACCATATCTTAAAATTACAATTTTGTTATTTTAAATTCTACCTTTGTCGCCTAATAAATATCATCGCATTTTTAAGTTCAGTCACGTAAAAATTAAAAATTCAGTGATAAATTTGTAATAAAAATTAGACCTAGAAATGACCGTGAATACGTTTTTTTAACAATTGTGGGGTTTTTTTTTTCGTTCTATTAAAGATTGAGCAGTTTAAAGATTACATGAATGCCTTCAGTAGCATGAATTTAAAGCCGAACGTTTTATATCTTTTATAGTAAAGAATCGTGATTTTAGAAGAAAAAAATGAATATTCCATTGAATTCATGATAAACATGCACTTTCTTCATCTATCCAAATTTGTCTATCCAAATATCATTCTTTCCAAATTTGCATGAAAATAAAATTTTATTTCATATGAATTTGAAGGTCACAGTACCCACAACGAAGAAAGTGATGAATAATTTAATTTTAGCCGTCTCGATAAGAGTTTTTATTAATTTTCTGCATGCTCATAAAATCAATGCTCTATATCTCTGAGTTAAAAAAGTGTGGATTTTATTCAATATGAATAAATATGATTTGAATTCAATAAATTTACATTTAACCCAAAATTTTATTTAAATCAATACTAAATTCTGTCTTTTTTTATATTCTGACCCAAAATTTTTATTCAAACATTAGATGATTGGTGAACTAGTTTATTATAAATCAATACTAAGGAATAAAGTTAAGAAAATTATTTGAGATAATTTAAATGCAGTTTTTGAGTATATCATTTTTTTTTACAAATATATCGAACTAATATCTATTTATAATGGACATTAGTATGTGGGAGTTAATCAATTCCTTCTATTAGCTCACACTCTCCCTACATATATCTTGTTCAAATTTTCAATCGTTCATAAAATAGTTTTTATTCATCCACTCAGGTTCAAATACATTTTTAAACTTGTAGTGGCTGACACTACTGATGTTAATGCAGTTGTTTCAAATATTAATTCAGTAATTAAATTTAATTAATTAATTTTAGTTTTTAGATTTAAGTTGCATGTATCTACCACTGGAGGCGCCCGATAAAATTAAAAAAAAATGAATGAAAATTATTTATATAGGACTTTCTGCCATATAGTGAAAAAAAGTAGAAATTGACTTAAATTTTTTTTTTTTTATATTACTTGTTTAATATTTTTGTATATATAAAAGAAAAAATAGAGAAATATATAAAATGTTTTCCTCTGCTTTTTATAACCATTATAGGATATGTATATTGGGCAAAGTAATGTGATTGACATATAAGGCATTATCATAAGAACATATCCTTAAAAAGAAAAAAATTCATATTAACTAGAAATAATCTTAAGAAACTAAATAGAATTAAAAGAAATATTTCCTCTATAAAAATACAAAAAGTGATAGATGAAAATATCATTTCAATAATTATTTAAGACTGTGTATCATTCACATACTTTCTATAAAAATGTTGTACAAAGGACATCCAGATAAAGCGATGATCCGCTATTCATTGGAGCTGGAATTCCAAACAGGACGTTCAACATGTTAAAAATTAGATTGGCATTAAATTTTTATAAAAAAGAATTCTAAAAAGTCATGTTAAATAAATTAAACGCTGAAAAAGATACTCTGTGAGATACAATAAAATTTTTCAACAAGAACTGGAACATAAGAGTTTTTGCATACCGTATTTTTATCGTCCGATATTTTGTTTTCCTAGCGCGCATGCTCATAGAAAATTGCGCATGCGTATCTGTAATAATGTTTCCTATGAGCATGCGCGCTAGAGAGAAAAAAATATCGGATGATAAAAATACGGTATGCAAAACTCTCTATTTATAAAAAAAAAAATTATAACGCTAATTCAAACAGATTCAATTGAATTAAATTATCCCATTCGCCTCTATTGAAAATAAGTCCTAAATCTCTATATACGAGTTCAATAAGGAATAAAAAAATTCAAAACAAATTTACATAAACACCAGAAATATTTTTTGGTTGTATTGCATAGATTTATGTTTCAGATCGATGTGATATTCATGAGACACATTTAAAAACGTTGTATTTATATATAAAATAGTATTTATTGCGTACGCAAAATTGAAAATACCCAAAACCATAATATCTGATTTCAATGTGTAATCAATTTCAATATGGAATGCGATCACCTCTAACAGGCAAGATTGTTATGTTCATTTCTAACAAGAACCATAGTGATGATCATACAGGCACGATTAAAACATTCCATGCCCAAAAAGAGGATCTTTATTAACTCAGATGACAGCCAAGCTCATTCCTAATTCATGGTATTTTAAAACCCTGAATAATTGCTGGCAGTGAGCAATAGGGCCTCTTTAAAACATCTCAAATAAGCTCAATCAAGGTCAATTGCGAAGAACGTGCTAGCATATCAATACGTACGTTACGACCAAAGGTAATTCTCCACTTTGAGAGATTTGTGATGTCTAGCATTAACTTTTTGTAGATGGAGGTTTCACTAACCACAGTTGCATAAGGACAAACAATTGGATCAAGAATGTTGTCTCAATACAACTGAGTAATAACAATACTTCTAAATGTGATATATACATCAGTGCGCCCATCCAAATATATACACTGGATTTACCAAATCTGTCTATTTCATAGATAGATATGACTGGGTTCCTCCAGACTAAAATTGAGTCACTTAGCGAACAAAATCTGGACTCATAAGTAAAAGAGTGCAGATTTCTGATTGACATGCATGTATGCGTAATAAAACCTTTAATTTCAATGATTTGGTGTTAGAGATACATGCAGTGTTGAACGTCTTGAACACAATCCTCCTTCGTGAAGTCTATATCAGTCAAATTATAATCGTGAAGAATATATCAGTCAGTTGATATCTGTTTACCAGGGCCTGCTACAAGAAAAATTCTGGTGTGGTTTAGCATAGTGGTTCTGTAACTCCTTGTAGTTAGCTGAAATAACAGTCATCTTCGGTACTTATAGTTCTAGATCTTTTCAGCTGTATCTTCTATGAGTTTATCAGTTCTTAGATATGCATTTCCCAACCTATAAATTACTGGAGCACCCACATTCAAAATTTTACTACACAAGATCGATTCTGATTCTATTACCCTAACGGTTTGCCATCGTAATTTTTTGATAAATGATGTCTAAGACTCACATTGAAAATAGAACTATCTTGAAATTTCACTATGTAATTTCTACTTATAGAAAATGCAAAGGGCTTGTTTTCGGACGCCTGTCTATTCATATTAAACGACAGCAGTTCTCCTAATTTGCATATCATATTTTGATGCAACCTTAATTTTTACGTAAATTGCGTTTTTTTTTTATTAAAAGCTAGCTTATTTTTGGCTGTATAACTTTTCTGATTTCTTTATTAATTTTTGTACAGCATTATAAAATGATCTATGATGAACATTCTTTCAGGCATGTCACGTTTTTTCTGTACAAAAAGCTTTGCACAGAATACAATTTCTGGATTACAAAACCGTTAACATGATTTAACCAGATGTCAAAATAAAAAGCAACGCTCAGTTCAGTTAAATCAACACAGCATACTGGTTCTTTACATTTTAATTTCAGTGGTTTTGTGCATGTTTTTATCTCCATTTCTTCGGATTGGACAAAAATATTATACTATGAAAAGAGTGAAAATGCAGACTTATTCTGGTGTCTTTGTTTGCTATGTTGATGATTCTATGGTAAATAATTATAAAACGGAACAAAATGTTATCGATAATAATTTTTTTTAAATAAAAATAAATGATCTCAGCTTCTTTGAAGAGGTAAATTCATTTATTAGTCCAAATAAAGGATTTAAATCCCCTTGAATTACGAACGCCATCTTTTATTTTACAGTTTTCACTATGATAATTAGAAGAACTTTTAGAAGGCTTCTCAAATATTTCCAGACATATGAAGAATGAATAAAAAAAAAATGAAGCACTGACATCGAAATGAGGCTGATCTGATTATTGTTGGTATGGTTTCCTCTTGATGCTATATTGGATTGATTCCAGAGATATTCCGATTAGATTAGTCTTACAATTTTTTTTTTATTGTCCTAGATATTTTTATGTATTTTAAAACTAAGTGTTTGTTACGAAATAATCACATTTAAATTTTATTTTGTTTCGTTACTTTAATTGCTTAAATGTTCCGTTTTATTCTTATGCATTTGTTGAACATTTATATTTAAAACTGAAATAATTTATGGATTATATAATGAGTGAAGCAATATAAATTTTTTTAAACGAAAAAGGAAATGAGTAAACGAATAAAAACATTAATTAATATAAAATAAATGTTTGCAAATAAATAATAAATATATTTTATATAATTTTTTTGATATTAATAATTAATAATTAAATTAAAAATAATAATTTTATAACGAATTTAACTATTATTTAAAAATCTCTCGCAGTTTAATAACAATAATTAAAAATCTAAATTTTGATCTGAAAGGTAATCATCTGTTTAATTAATATTTAGATTTTATTACAATTTAAAAAAAATTATAACGTCAGTTATTTATATAATGAGATCTTTAATAGTTAATTAAAATGCTATTTCTAAAAAATTTCTTAGATGGTATTAAAAAGTTTTCATCGACAATATTGCATTTTTTTAGTTAAATTTAATATTCATTAATTTTTATTTATAGACATTTGCTACACTCTTTCTTATCATTTAGAAATTCTTCTATAAGGCTACGTAAATATATTTATTTATATTTAGAATTGAAATTAATTTATTGATCTTAATGAAACAAAAAATTAACATGACATCTTAAATAATTTCTTAGTAAGAAATTCATTTTAACATTTACAATAAAACTGTTTTTATAGATAGTATATCTAATAAAAATGCCACAAAGATCAATATTTTTCAAAACATTTATCATTATTTTTCTGTAAATTACTTCAATTCTTTTTTTTTTTTAAGGTTGTTGTGAGCAGTTTTTAATGTTATTAATATAATAAATCATATTAACGTTATCTAATGCTAAATAATTTGTTATTGTCGTTTTCTCATTTTCAGTTTAAAATTAACTATTAAAAACACAAGAAATATTTTATGCCTATATTACTTTATACAAAATATGTATAGTATACAGTTTTTAAATTGACGGAATATTACTGTCAACGACAAACTTAATTAGTAATATTTTTTGTTAAAATATTTTTATAGTAATTGCAGAATTTTTTACCAATTCAGTATAAGCAAATTTCATTCAAATATCAAAACAATATTCTCGATGTGAGATTCATTGAATGCTCGTAGTACGGTCAAGCGATACTGGATTTCCTGTTATGTATTAGTAAGCGTCTGATGAGCTATGGAGAGGATGACTGGCATCTGAAAAGTAGGTGCTCACCACATTCAATTTAATTTAATTTTACGAGATTTTTATATAGCTACAGAAGTTTATAAATCTCGATGTGAGATTCATTGAAGACTCGTAGTACGGTCAAGCGATACTGGATTTCCTGTTATGTATTAGTAAGCATCTGATGAGTTATGGATGGTATAACTGGCATCTGAATAGTTACTCTAAGTGGGTGCTCACCACATTTAACTTAATTGATTTTATTAGATTTTTAAATAGCTACAGAAATTTATAAATCTCAATGTGAGATCCCTTGAATGTTTGTAGTACGGCCAAGGGATACTTAATTTCCTGTTATGTATTAGTAAGCATCTGATGAGTTGTGGATAGGTTAACTAACACCTGAATAGTTATTATAAGTGGATGCTCACTACATTTAACTTCATTGGATTTTACGATTATGAGACATGTTTTGCTTATGAAATGCTTTGAATTAATTTGCAAGAACTGCAGCAACATACTACAACTGCGATTTGAAATTTATTGTCACGAACATTTTTATCTCTACCAAGTTGATTGGGGTTCATTGATACTTTTGGTTGTGAATGAATTCCTACTTTTACATTCTAACTATATTCTCAATAAGATAAATAATAAGATAAAGGATTTATCAGTTTTAATATGTGATTTATATCGAAGAGACACCAAAATATGTCTTTGTTGAATGTATATCTGATGTAATATTCTTTATGGAAGGAAATGACCAATGGCTCTTTAGTAGCAACAACAAAAAAAAAAAAAGGGGGAAGATGACACGAAACTTTCTCTTCGTGTATAAAGAACTTTCGCGTGCTTCTGTTAAGGAATCTGTGCTTAATAATCCAGAAAATCTGTTCCATGCCCACCCCTCCCTCTCTCTCACCCCCCAACGTAGAGGAAGTCCATCCGTCAAACAAAGAGACCGACATCACGCATATGTGAATCGATTGCTTAATAGAAAGGGGCAGAAATTGATAGTCAATATCCGGGATGAGGGAACAGAAAAAAAGACCTCTGCTACCGAAAGTTCCATTAATATCATTGAAGACATGCAGTAATTAAAGGAAGAATCTTCCTCTCGCCCATTTGTTTCAGGTGTAGCGAGCATTGGGGGGTTAAAGTAGCACCGCAAAAAGTCTGGGAATCCTTTTTAAAATGGAATGATTGTAATCAGTGGGTCTTATAATGACTAGAAGATTTATAAGTTTATTTCTCTTCTTAAATGAAAAATATATTATTTTTTTTATTATTACTAATCACTTTCGAAAAATACATCCACGTGTTTGAACTTAGTTGACATGGCTCTCAATTTTTCGTCTATTTTTTTTGTCACTTAATTTTTTTATTCTTCAATGATAATTATTGATTTATTATTTAAATTATAATATCCAAAATTTATATTTTTGGTATCATTTATTATCATTTGTTATCATTATTTTTGAGCTTATAAATTTTTTTGTTGCTAAAATCAATGTTTATTATATTGACGTAAGCAGTTTGATTACTGGACTAAGCACAACAAAATATTTGGCACTTCAACAGGAATCACAAGTTAAAAAGAGAATTGTTCTCCGTCATGTCATTTAAGGTAATTGTATTTCAAAACAGATTGAAGTAACAGTTACGGAAATGATTTTTACAAATATTTACACTCACTTAAAAAACAGGCTAAAATGGAAAAAAAAAAAAAGGAAAATAATTCTGACAAAGAATTTTTCCCTCAAATTATCAAATGAACCCACTCTTGAACATATACTATAATAATGACATACTTTTCTAGATACTTTATATACTTGTATACTTTGGAAGATGAGTTTGAATGAGAAAATAGTATATTAACTTCTGCTGATTTCTGCCAGTCTTCCTGAAATTATTACATGTAATAAATAATATTAATAATAATATTTTTATCCCTCTGCAGACTATTAGAAATAAAAGTACTTCCCACGCTATTTTTTATATTAAAAAATTTGATATCAACTGAAGAAAAAAAACCATATTTCTTGATAATAGTATTTCAATACTTCTACATCTTACAATCTTCATTAATATTATCTATGTTCCAGGAAATAAGTTCATATCTTCGTTAGTTCCTTTTTTTTGTTACATGTATTTTAACAGAAGTGATTTACTTGGTGATTTCATTTCATACATTTGAAAATATTATTTTTATAAGTCTGTGACCTTCACAATGCTGGTAAAAGGTGTCTAATGAATGAAATAAATTAAGAAATCTGCGTTAAATTTGCTGAAAAATTATTTTGGCAGATTAGTCTATTATGGAATGGCAGTGATGTCTTCTGGAGGACTTTAAGTTAAATGCGCCGCATTTGCGTATTGTATTTGAGAAGATCCATAAGGCAATTATATAAGTTAATACTCTATTCAGATAGTTCAATCGTAGAAGTAAGCCATAATCTATTCGTTTCCTAAGCAGAAAATCTAAAGCCTGAAAAGCACTGAAGTTCTTCCAAGCCATTTAGCGTATAAAATACTCAACCAAGAGTAAGGCAGATAGAAATCTATGGTTAAGACTTCTTGCTTACAATTTAATGCAAGCAGTACTCAGACAAAAGAAGAAAATCGAAATCTATGGCTTGATACTCCTGTATGCTATTTTGCATACTACACTGAGTCAATAATGGTACAGAAAGAAATCTATGGTTTAGTCTTCATGCATGAATGCTGTGGAGCGCACACAATACTGAACTTATGGGATACATAAAATACTGAACTTTTGTGAAAGAATTCTAATAAATGTTACTATCTAAAATAACATATTTACGTTTTTCTTCATTACTATATGATCTTCCAATCTAATATAGAAATCAATGGATTCTTTTTAAAGAGAAAAGTCAATTGTCACTGTCTAAAATAATTTATTTACATTTTCTACATCACTATGGAATCTTCCATTCTAACATATCAATGGATTCTTACTCTTTAAAGAGAAAGAAGTCTGACAAATGTCACTATATAAAATAATTTATTTCCATTTTCCTATATCACTACATGATCTTCCAAACTATGGGGCACATAGAAATCAATGGATTCTAGAAAGAAGTCTGACAAATTTACTATATAAAATAATTTATTTACATTTTTCCTACAGACTAAGAAAGTCTGACAAATGTCACTGTCTAAAATAATTTATTTACATTTTCCTACATCACTATGGAATCTTCCATTCTATGGGACACATAGAAATCAATGGATTCTTACTCTTTAAAGAGAAAGAAGTCTGACAAATGTCACTATATAAAATAATTTATTTGCATTTTACTATATCACTACATGATCTTCCAAACTATGGGGCACATAGAAATCAATGGATTCTAACTTTTAAAGAGGAAGAAGTCTGACAAATGTTACTATATAAAATAATTTATTTACATTTTCCTACATCACTATATGATAAGTCTGACAAATGTCACTGTCTAAAATAATTTATTTACATTTTCCTACATCACTATGGAATCTTCCATTCTATGGGACACATTAAAATCAATGGATTCCTACTCTTTAAAGAGAAAGAAGTCTGACAAATGTCACTATATAAAATAATTTATTTCCATTTTCCTATATCACTACATGATCTTCCAAACTATGGGGCACATAGAAATCAATGGATTCTAACTTCTTAAAGAGGAAGAAGTCTGACAAATTTACTATTAAAATAATTTATTTAAATTTTTCCTACATCACTAAGAAGTCTGACAAATGTCACTGTCTAAAATAATTTATTTACTTTTCCTACATCACTATGGAATCTTCCATTCTATGGGACACATAGAAATCAATGGATTCTTACTCTTTAAAGAGAAAGAAGTCTTTTACTATATAAAATAATTTATTTGCATTTTACTACATCACTACATGATCTTCCAAACTATGGGGCACATAGAAATCAATGGATTCTTACTTTTAAAGAGGAAGAAGTCTGACCAATGTCACTATCTAAAATAATTTGTTTGCCTTTTTCTACATCACTACATGAGCAAATATTTTGTTAATGATGTAATTGTAACCCTTGCTTAGTTCGATGTATGACGAACTACGAAGTAACAGTTTCTTCGACCGTGTAAGCCGACTCGTTACATGCATCTGTGGTTTTTGAAACCATAAATCAATTTTGACCCAGCCAGTTACAAAACATTTACGGAAGAAAGTAAAACAGATGTAATAAGAAGGAGTATATCTGACTGCAACACAACCCTTTTTTGACTGACTTAAAATTTTACGCTGTACTATATTTCAATCCGTTTTATTTTAGATTTAAAGATAAGAAATTTACTTATTGTTTTCTAAATAGATGAAGAATATTCATGAAATATTTAATTAAATTTTTGTTTTATTATATTTGGTGTTTTTTATTCCCTGATGTTACGGAGATCTAAAAAGAACGAAAAAATGTATTTTGAATAACAAAAAAAAAAAAAAAAATATTGCATCAAGAAATTATCCTTTATTAAAGAACGTGTTTATTTGACACTTCCGGATTAGGAAGAAAAGAATGTAGCAAACCAAGAAAATTGTTATAAACTTTAAGCAAATTCTATTACATTTTTTATTAATTTTCAAATAAAAAAAAAAGAACATTGGAACAATAGAAAGAAATTGTCCCTATGATAATTTTATGGTAAATTCCAGTTATTTTAGATTTCAAATGTCATTGCACTTCTTTTCACCGTATAAAATTGCTAACCTTCTAAATTATAATGAAGCTGCTAATCCCCCATTTTATTTTCCCTTGGAAAAAAAGGCAGGAAAAACATGACCTTTCTTATTTAAAACAAACGTAAAGGAAATTACTATTTAATTCTCATACAAACACATGTATTTAAAGCAATTAAATTCACGTTTTAATACGGAAGAGTTTTAGGATTAAAAAAAAAAAAAAAACGAATTAATTTTTGAATTGAAAATTTTTTTGTCCTTTTAGCATGTGAAAATATTTTGCAGTTTTTTTTTTTTCTTATTTTATTTACTTAAAGAAACCCAATTGAAAATAATAATAAAAGTAAATAAAAGACAAAATTTATCAAATTCAAAAAGAATGCTCATGCTATTTTCTTTTAACATTAGTATTTTTAATGGTGAAAAAATAATGTAACATATTATCGCAAACAGTGGTTGACAACAGGTCATCGAACTGAACATTTCTTGTAAATAATCATTCTGCGGAAACAATGGATTACATTATTATTTTTTTTAAGGCACTTCCTTTCTGTGTGAAGGCATCTTTTATGTTAAAAATTTAAACAATTTAAGAACTTTAATGATAGTAATTAAGCCATAAACATTAGTTTTTTGAATGACCTTTACGTGAGAAATTGGTTGTTTTATTTGTTTTGCTCCGATGTTGTTCGAAACTTCCAACGGCATTTTAATTGAACTTTTATTAAAGTTTACTCTTATGCCACCGAAAATTAATTTTAGATACTTCCGGTGCAATTTTAAATTCTTAAATCAAGTAATCCCAGTAAGAAACTTAGGTAACCGAAGTGAAGTCATAGCTTTATTTACATTGCTTCACTTTAAAAATTAAATTTAATTTAAATTCTTCAATCGAACATTAAAGCGTCTAACACGGAAGTATAAAACAAATATTTTTGTCGTTTTTTTTTAAATTTATCTCAATCTAAGAGAATTTGTTAGATGGCAAATAACCAGAAATAGATAAACTCAAAGCCGTTACTATATAAAAATAAATTGAATATACTTTGAAAATGTCAACTATAAACATTTCTTTCTTATAAATTATATATGATATAAGCACTTGTCAAAACACCTGCATTGATTTGGAAATCCAAACTCGGCCGTCTGCCCATTTTATAAGCGAACATTGGACAACAATAAGAGCCTTTTTATATAAGAAATCTTTCGGGTTTTTTTCTTTCGATTTTTTTTAAAACCACAAATAAATGTTATGGTTTTAAATGCATTTAAGTTATATTTATTTATATATGAAAGATATAAGAAGTAATATTATTCAATTCCTTCTATTAGGTCACACTCGCCCTATATATATCTTGTTCAAATTTTCAATCGTTCATAAAATACTTTTTATTCATCCACTCAAGTTCAAATAAATTTTTTTTGAACTTGTAGTGGATGACACTTGATGTTAACATAGTTTTTTCAAATATTAATTCAGTAATTAAATTTTAATTAATTAATTTTAGTTTTTTTAACATTTAAGTTGCATATATCTACCAATAGATGTCGCCAGATAAACTTAAAAAAATGATTGAAAATTATTTATAAAAGACTTTCTGCAATATAGAGAAAAAAATAGTAGGAATTGACTTAAAATTTTTTTTTTTTTTATATTACTTGTATAATGCTAACAATAAACTTTAATGTCAATTCAATCCTTTAACTTCCTTGGGAATATTTAAAAGGGAAAAAAAAGGTTAGTTTTGTAGGTAATAAGTTGTTTCACGGGTTGCATTTAAAGGAAAACAGTGTCTCAGCCATCACATAAAATATACTAATTAAACGTTAGTTGTTAAGCAAACAATAGTAAATAGTCTACAATTAAAATTGTTCATTATGATTACATAACCAAAATGTTATAACATTACGATGTTTGATTTCTTTTCGAACATTCTTTTGATTTGTTGATAAGCTCCAGATATTTTAACTATTGAAATAAAAAAAAAATGTCTTAGAAGAAAATAAAAATAAGAAATCTAGATTGTCATTTAAACAATACTAAAAATACTAATTTTTATTGCATTTATATTTTATTAGAATTTCAATGTTTTAAGGATTTTGTCTTGGCCAACATTCACAATTGCTCTAGATTGCATAAAGAACATATTAATAAAGCATTAACTTGGGCCTCTACTTTGAATACATTACTTTCTATAAAGACATACCTACACCTCTACCTATATATCTAGACAGCCTTGCTAAAATGGAATTAATCCCATCTGTGATTACCAATAAAAATAATCTATAGTTTCATATCGCACAAATATAAGTAGAAAAATCTTCTATTCACATCATGATTATAAATTTAAGATACAAAAACATGATTTCTAGATACAACGTACATAAAACAATCTACATTCTTTATATATGCCTCTTATCTAGAGTACATAGATTTATTATTTCATTAATTTATATTTTTAACTGATTTACTTTGTAATTTTATTTTAAGCATATCAGCAAACCGTGCACTTTTGGTTAAATGAACATTTAGCAAAACAGAATAACTTGATAAAATATTTTTTTCTATTGGTTAATCGAATAAATGTTTTGTACCATTTTTTTAATAACATACTAAGTTTAAGTGGTTAATTTAGATAAAAGTAGCAGTGAACTATGTTTGTTTATGAGATTTAGATAATTATTTGGTGCCTCTACCCGATGATATTCCAAGGGATTAAAAGTACAATAACCCATAGTAACTATGATGTTACATAACATTATTTTTTGCTTTTTCTACATTAAAAAATTCGGTGTTTTATGTTTTATTATAATACATATAAGTTTCGCCAGATCTTTTTACTATAAAGCTTTGACAATCGTCAAATATATCTATCAGAAAATAACCCTAATTTCGTCATTGTTTTACTTATATCTATATACATTTATTATATTATAGTTATTTATATTTATTATATTTATTAAGAAGCAAATACATTTTTCGAAAAATCAATGTATTATAACTAAAACTAATTATAAATGTAGAAGTTAGTTAAGATTTATAATTAATTGTATCTCTACATTTGTTCAGCTCCTTAAAATTTAAATTAATGTTAAAATAACATAGCGGTAATGGCAGGCAATGCGAATACATCAAATATTCAGAAGTAGAATATTCTGGAGAAATTACAGGAACTGTAAAGAAGTCTATGGCGTAATACGAGAAATACATTCAACAGCTCAGCCCTAATGGTTTATTTCGTTTTTTATGGCTTTAGGAAAGACATATTACCAAAAAAAAAAGATGCTAAGATATTTATTTTATGCAATCTCAAGCTAAGTGATTGTATTCTTTTAAGTCATTCTTGGTCAGAGTGATCTAAAGTCATTTGCTGTGATTCGATTGATTTCTAGCAAATTCTGAACTATCCAGGACGCATAGTACAGTAGGGTAACCAGGATCCCACTGCACTTCAACCACTAGAGCAATGGTTCTTTTTTTATGATTTCGCGTACTGTAATTTGTATGGAAAAAAATTTAATAGATCGCGAACACTTTTAAAATTTAAATTAATTACACTTAACATACATTATAGTGCTAATAATATAGGTGTAAGGATAGCCTACAGGACCGCGGACCCCAATTTGAGAAAAAAAAAACCAAGGAATGAAGGGTTTTTTTTTGTAGATCTTTCTAAAAATAACCACTTCACATTTCTATTATTACACATAAGAGAAATCGGGAAATCTAATTTCTATTTTAATGTAATTAATGTTTTTTAACGTGTGATACAATATTGCAATTAATGAATTGAATCGACCCAAAGCATATTTTTGGCAACCATTTTCAGGAGCCTCCATTTAATCACACGAGGAATAGAATCATAACATATTACTCTGAAATTTTATAACCCAATATCCATTAAGGCTCTAATCGACCCAGTCTCGATTGGATCATTTATTTTTGCGTAATTGGCTATTTTACTGCACTTGCTGCTTAATATGTGTGTGGAAATCAAGGTTTCTACCGTGTAAGAATATCCATCCAGAAATGTTTATTCAGACATGAACTGTCGTATAACGCTGTGTTCCAAATATCGTTATAAAACAAATTTTTGCTGTAACCTTGTGAGTAATATTGTTAAATTATGGCATAGTCGTTGGTTTTAATTACCCAGCAACGCGAAGCTTTAGGAGAATCGGATGACGTAGAGGGGCAAGCCTCTTAATTACATTTATGTTAATGGACGCATCTCATTTCAGGACCAAATAGTGTATTTAATAAGTCCATTTGTTCTTATCATCTTAAAATATGTACAGATATCTTATAGCACTTGCATCCAAAATTATTCGTCCATCAAGAGTATAGATACGAAGAAAATCTATGATCTGCAATTCCACAAATAATTGCAGTAATCTTATTCTTCTTTATTGGTGCAGCAGCTCCATGGTGGGCCAAGGCCGTCTGTCTATTTACAGATTTCGAGACAGGAGATGTTTTCTTTTTACGGGGTAGGGATGTAACGGTCTACAATCCTATTAGACGGAGACCCATGGTTTAAAGTGGATTCACATATACTCCGTGAGTTTATTTTGTTACTCATTAGAAATTTTTATTTTTATTTTCAAAAACTAAAATTCAATTTGGGCGTGCTGTCCAAGTGGCTAGCGCTCTGGCTCTCGGGGTTCGAGTCCCGGTGGTACCATAGATGTTTGCAGTGGTTCGGAATTCACTTTGAACCGTAGGTCCCTGTCTCATATAATATGGCCGGATTTCAGACGGATTTCGTCCTTCATGGGGTTGTTGCGGCAATGAAGAAGGCAATCCAATTTGAAAATTCTTCTCATAAATCGATGCAAATTTGAACTCATTGATTTACAATACGATGGTAACTTTCAAATTAAATATACTTAAAATAATCTATAAGAGTTATCATTGTGTAATAAAAACTATAACAAATCGTTAATAAACAAGGCATAAAAAAAATGAGCAATCCTGATGAAAACAATTTTTTTCCATCAGGAATGTACCAATTCTTAAAATAGGAAGTGTTTGATTAATAATAACATAGAATCAATTCGATTATCACAAAGGTCTAATAAAATATCAAAAACAATTGTTAAGCTACTTCACCCATTTAACCAATTTGTAATGTACTTAACCATTCACTAA
Organism: Caerostris extrusa; assembly: GCA_021605095.1. Lineage (NCBI taxonomy): Eukaryota > Metazoa > Arthropoda > Arachnida > Araneae > Araneidae > Caerostris > Caerostris extrusa. Next base: position 19,133 of record BPLR01017054.1, on the reverse strand, counting down.
AAGATTTTCAAGATTTGCTTCTAATATTCTTTTGTACAAGTTATACCTTAATTGTAAATGATAATCAGCACTAATAAAAATATTTTACACTAATTAAAAAAATACCCCGTAATTGACTTATTTTCAAAATCTTAAGCGCACTTCTGTGAAATTCCCTTATAGTAAATAAAGCATAACATATAATAGATAATTTTAGTAATAACTCTATGGGATCATTGTTTTTAATCTCCGTATATCTTTGTTGATTATAAAAATAAAATGATTTTTCCTAATATATTGTGTGAATAAAAGAATGGAAAAAAAAATCACAAATGAAACCAGTGTGTAAAAAGCAAAATTTTTTAGAATTTTTGCATTTGAGTAATAATATAGTAGACCCATATTAATGTTTGTTATGATCGTAATTGCTTTTCTTATGCTTTAAATTTTTTTTTTTAATAATATCAGTTATTTTGCATTTCTTATAGTACACTACAAATTTTTTTTTCAATTGCAAGAGAAATATTGTACTTAATGAGTTGTAAATATCTTTAACTGCTCCATAATTATACGTCATTACTAAAATATATAAAAAAAAAAAAAAAAAACTATAATTTTTTATGATAAAGCGTTAAAACTAATAGCTTAACCTTTCGAATTCTTTCCTGCATTCATTATTTTAAATACATTTAACTGAAAAAATCAAATGAAGTAAGAATTACAATAATTATATTTAATAACTTTTTTTTCCCACAAATATTGTTATCCTACAGTCTTTAAACTCATTAGTAACAATTATCAAGTAATTGGTTTAATAACTACTTAAAATATTTTTTTGTGAAACTGGTAAAAAAAAAAAACAGTTAAAAATTATTATTAATAGAATTTTTTTTCAAGTGGATGTTTTTAATGGATTTTACAAAATGAATACCTTCAAAAATATTTTAATGAGGATGATATCCTGAAATTGTGATTAAAATAAAAAATTTAAAAAGTACTTCCTAAAAATTAACGATAATTAGCTTTTAATGACTTGTAAATAACATTATTAAAATTTTTAAGTACTGAATTTTTTCATTTATTTTATAATTAAGATTAAAATTGTTAGTCAACTATTACTATTCGTAACTCAAAAACTACATTTTTTAAGACCAATGAATTAATAAGGATTTTTTATAGCTTTGGAATATTAAAAATTACTTCAAAATAACTTGGGAAAAAAAATATTTAAGCCGATTATTTTTATTTTTACAAAAATTTTAATTTCGTTATATCTATTTAAATTTTAATGATTCTTATTACAGAAACATCAAATATTAAATATTGTTTATTGAGTTTATTGAATTTATTTATTAGTTATTCAAGGAAGGTTTTATTTATAAAATGATCAAGATTATTTATTTTTTTATAACTTGCTTGTAAGGAGTATTTATTAAAGTTTATCTTTTTTTTTTAATTTAATATCTAAAAAAATAACATTTTCAACTAGCTGGTAAGGAATATAATTTTTTTTTTTTTTTTTGTAAGTTAAAAACATTTGGAAATAATATGAATAATGTGTAATTATTATGAAATTATTCCATATATTTTACATCAAATAAAAGACTTTTCCTAAATTATAAATTATATAAAAATTGGTGAATAAAAGTGTACATACTTTAGTTTGCCATCGGATAACAATCTGATAAATAATCATATGATCAATAATAATATAATTCTGATAAATAATAGGATAAATAATAATATAATTTTTGATAAATAATAATAGTCATCTGTTTTGATAAATACCAATTAAAAAATATTTTTATTCGTTATTTTCTTTTGCTTATAAAGGATAAAAGTATTTAAATGGATAATCAAATAATTGGGAAGGATGAATGCAATTAATATATAATTAACAAAAATTAATTATTCTTGTACGATTTAAAATTCAAATTCAAATGGTATTTCTTTAGAAAATGTCCATAAATATTAAAAACTCACATCAATGAATATAAAATTACAAATCTGCCCTTTTAATAAATAACACATTAACAAAAAATTTTTACCGTCAAGTAACCACAAAAATATGCTTTTTTATGTTATATTATTATCCTTAAAATACTTACCAGCTGCAGCTGATGTCCTGTGTATCCTTTGGGAACTAGTGAATAGCAGGAAAAGCTACTCACTCAGCGGACGTTTGAAAACCCCCCTAATAAACCATTGCTGGAGAAATCCCGCCGGATCTTGTACTGACAGAGGTTATGACGTGATGGGAGTGTCACGTGGTCTTACGCAAAGCCCCCTTCCTTTCTTACCCCCTCCCCCACTTTCGGCTCATTAGATTTTTACCGGTGTCCTACTTGTTACAACCAGAGGTGGCCTTGTTTATACGCGAAAAAATATTGAATCCTCACAAGAGTGAAGTTTTTAAACTTGGAAAACATAATAGTATTTATTTTTTTTGTTTGATGATGTTTTATTTATTTGTATTGAAAGCCCTTTACGGATTAGACAAGATTAAATAATAATAAAAAAATAATAATTTTTTTACATTAATGTTGTTCATAGATGGACAAATGGACCTTCATCTTGCCAGATTTTTGACATGAAATCTTAAAGGAATTTGAATTTTTTTTTTAAATGTGACTGATACATTTCTTTTAATAATATTTACAATATGCTATAAGGAAAATAAATTACTAATAGTGGTGACATAAACAAGTTTTTTTATTTTTTCATTACTGAAGAATTTTAACAACAATTTTTTTTAATTTAAAAACAAAAATGTACTTTAATGCCTCAATCTTCTGGAAGAAGCTAATAATAAAAGAAGTTATTAGATTTGCGATATTTCACGAATTATGACGCATATTAATTTAGAGTGACTTGCTTTCTTAATTTCAATATTAAAGTGAACCCCCAAATGAAAAATTTTTGCTTTTAGATAAATTTTTTCCTGTTAATACTTTTCCGTAAGACTCCATTGATGTCTTGCAGAATAACAAGTGAAATGAACCATTTAATATATATATTCTTTTTAATCCTATGCTTTAACCTTACAAACTCTAAACGGAAGTTTATTCTGTCTATGCCAGTCTAAGCCATGTTATCAGAATACATCGTTGGATGAGTCTTTGACTTGGATCCAGTCATATCTAGCGAACAGGAATAACATGGTTTACAGCATCACGAGGAACATATTCCTCGATAAAGCTAACCTCAGATTGTTATTAATATTATTATTATTTTAGTTTTATTAATTTCTTTTGTGCTTTACGGATTGTATATTTTGCATAAATTTTTGTGTCCTTTTTTTGATCTGCGAATGTAAGTTGCTGCAACTTATGCATGCTTTGGATCTTGGACAATTTCTTCTCTCTCTCTTTTTTTGAAAGTCTGAATGCAAGGTACTTCAGATTTTTTTTTGTGTTCCAAATCCTATGATGTTTTTGTTAGATGATATTGTTGTAAATTCTGATTTTGTTTATCGGATTACAAACGTAGTTCCACCAGTTAAAACCCACAAAAATCTATTCACTTGGCTACTTCAATCCTTTAATAAATTACATGACATAAATTTTCAATGAAAAAAATTTACAAACATATTTAATACTCTTATCTGTTTAAGAATGAGAAAAGGTTGTTTTTATATTTATCATTCCTTTTGCAACGTCTATTGTCAAGAATACATTTAATGAATCTTTATACTAATGATTCAATAAATGTATCTAATTAAGAATATCTAAACAATTACGTATCTAAGTAATTTTCTTTGCAATTATCTATGTATGTAAGCTAAGAATATCTGTGTAATTATCTAAATTAAGAATATCTAAGCAATATAGGATACTTTTTGTTGTTTACTAAAAACTGTTTTGCAACGGACTTACTAGCTAACAATTTTCCAAAACAAACAGTACAGTGTAAAGTAATTGAAACATCTTTTTTCTGTTTATGGATGTTTAGTATAGTATTTCCGGTGTGGTGTTTTACAAGAAATTTCAAATGCTATTGTGTTGGCCAACAAGTCAGAAAAGTTTTGAATTTGTGTATTTTAATTAGTGTATTATTGTATGTTGTTGTGATTTTCATCAAAAATAAAGTTATTTAATTTTCTATAGCGATGAAACTTTAACTGGGGTCATTGCCTCCAAGAAAATGAGCTTGGACAATTATTCTGTTGTTTTCAATTTTTTGAGTAACTTTGAAATGAGTCGTTTTCTTTGAATTCTATGAAGCCTAAGTTGAGACATTAATATTTCTAAAGAATTAAGAGAATGAATTCTTCAATGATATTACATCATGCTTGAAAAATTGCTGTGTCAAGCAGATCCGTCCAACTCAATAAATTTCGAAATATATTATCGTGCGTGAATACGATATTGTCCCGCCTAGGCTCCATGTCGTTATCAATAAAAGGGCAGAAAAATAAGGGTGCGGCAGCATTATGTCTTATTAAGGAAAATGCAAAGATTAAAAGTTTAAATAACATTGCGTTATGGTCAAAATTTTTAATGAATGTAGTCGGTTATTAAAATTGATTGAATATTGAGTTGAAATTTGAAGTTATTAGTTAAAAGAAAAAGATTTTCGAGAATATACGGGTAGCTGTGGCTTTCGAATGCCGGGCTCTTTGACGTAACTCTTTCGGTACTAAAATGACACATCTATTAGATTCAGCGTTTTCCAGTAGCATTCAGATCCCAAGTGGAGGTTTTTCAACACTCAGTGGCAATTTGGAAAGAGAACCCCATCAAAGACATCTGGAGGGTTTTGGCATGGATGAAATGGAAGAAATTTCTGTTTTACCAATTCATCATACCCTTCCCCCGGAAGAAAGCTTTCAGTTTGTCTTTTCGCTTATCGGGTTTCGAACTTGCCTAGTTTGGAATCTCGATTTGTTATTGGTAGGTTGTCCCAGTCTTGAATAACTATAACTGAACATAAATCAGTGTCATGCAGCCAAATAAAGAAAACTGTTGCAATTAGTTTGAATGAGTAAACATGATCGTTAATCAGCAGACGTGAGTATTTAACATAAAAATGTGCTGCCACATATAGTAAAGAAGCTAAGAAGTAAGCCATAACCAGTTTTTGGTAAGAAAAAATTAACATGATTGAAAGACTGCAATCGATTTAAATAATGATATTCAAGCTCCTGGAATTGATGTTCATCTCATTACTATGCGAAGAAGACTTCTTAAAATCGTTAAAATGTAAATTCTAATCTCCTTGAACTCATGTTCATATCACTAGTGTACGGAGATGAATTATTACAAACGGTAAAGAATAACTGAAACTGAAGAAACCCAGTCAAAATAAAAGGTGCGCTTGATATGGACATGCAAATATCTTCTTTGGACAGGCTGAGAGGTATGGGCAGTTGTTGAATCCACTTCTTCTGTTCACTTGGAACAAAAAGTTAGACCCAAGAAAGCGTTCTAAAATGCATTTACTTATTATTATGGTATTGAACCCAAGCATTAAAATGATTTTTTTCTAATGCAGCTGGAAAATAGACCGTGATCTTTCGCCATAATGGCTGCACCGATGTTACTCACTTTGCATTACCCAGGAGGCGCGTGTAACTTGATGGTAAGCCACGGAGTAACAATGCCCCCTGCAACGCTCTACGGGACCTATTTAAAGGGACCGGGACCTAAGGCTTAAAGCCGGATTCCCAACCATGGTACAACACGCTAGCCACTCGGCCATGGACCTGCTTCACTAAAATTAATATATTAATTGTAAACCGGAGATTTGAACCCGATACCTGTGGTACCGAACGCCAGAATAAGCGGTAGCCATTCGGCCATCAGGCCCTGCATTAAAATGATGATGAAAAGAATTTTTCAAAACAAATTTTGATACGCCCCAAAACAGACTTATTTATGATGTAAAGAAGATGCATCATCCCGATGGCAAGGTTTCTCAACATGTGGCTAGCACCTCCTTTTCTCAGCAAAATATTCATTATTCTCCGGCTATTTGCAATATTTACATTGCTTTCACAATGTAACATTGCTTTGACAATGTAATTGTTTGTGCTTTGTGCTCGCTTCTATGTGGTGCTCCCTGGAACTCCTTTTGGTAACCAAACGAGACACGAATTCGTCACAAAATGTCCCTAAATATGACTATGTTGAAGTTGTGACGGGTAAGGATCGCTCCGTCTGACTTCACTGCGTGTCGCTGAAGAAGGAGGACAGTGCTTTACGGCAGAGATTTTAAAGGGAACTACCGTATCATTTGCGTGTCGTATGAGAGAAAACCTGGAAAACTCCCATCAGGTAGTCCGGCATAAAGGCAAAATGTTGAACATCCCAAACGCCATCGAGTCTCCTAGTGTTTTTGAAACAGTGTCTACAATAAAGCCGCCAGCGAATGGAAACTCAGCCCTGATGATCACCAGCGGGCGGTGCACGTTGCCACTGAGCCACGCTGGGGCGTAAAATTATTATAATTGCATTCATAAATGGATTTATTATAAATAACTTAAGATATTGTTTGTGCTTTTTGATTACACACCAGTTAAAAATACAATGAAGTCACGTTATTAGTTTATAGTTTTTAATAATAAGAAATATTAACATATGTATACAATCATCACATCTGTCAGACAAACCTTCAATTTTGCATGTTAGGTTTATCTGAATTATTTGTGAAAAACTTTAAAAGATTTTCTTTTTTTTCTAATTCTGAGTGGCAAACAAAGTTTAGGAAATGTTTTTTTCCCTACCCACAAAAACAAGCCTCTATTTTAACCTATATATAAACGAACAACACTCAATCTGTTCCAATGTGTCACAGAAGAATGTGCCACCGTTACCTTATTTATTATTGATTTTCTAATCTGGGAAGATATGCATCTCTCTCTTCGACGTCGTTCCGGTGGGTTGCGCACAGATGACGCAATAGGGTCATGGAAATGCATCTCATTCATTATTGACAATCTAATAGAGAAATGATTGCGACATTAATGGGCAGCTGTGTTTTGTTCCCAATAAAACCCGGATTATTTTTATGGCCCTCGCTCAATTTAGCAGATGTATCAGAGAACCATGGGCAACGTTTTCATGCATTGAAAATATATGAGCAGCATTTAGAGAAAAGTGGGGTTTTTTTGTCATTAAAACGAGAAAAAAAAAACCTTTGCTCTTTAAAGCTGTTGTTATTTGCTTTGGAAACCACGATAACAATACAATTAGTTCTTCTATCAAACTGAGTCTAATGAAATCTATACACAAATCCCCAAACATTAAAGTTTCTCCATGTTTAAGATTTAATTTCTGTATAGCATGATATTTTAATAATTATACTGTATATAATTCATACATTAAACTAATAATATGCTGATAAAAATTTATTCTTGGGGCCTGATGGCCGAGTGACTAGCACTCTGCTCCATAGGTTTTGGGTTCGAGTCCCAGGTGGTGAATGGATGTTTGTAGTGGTTCGGAATACACTTTAAACAGTAGGTCTCAGTATCATATGATTACTATTACTACTACACCCCACCACACCACTATTCCTAGAGCTGAGTTGCCCCCATACAGTTTGGGAATGATGTGGGTGAGGGAGAAGTCTGATTGGGCTTTGTGACGACCTACTGTTTAAAGTGGATTCCGAACCACTACAAACATCCGCACCACCTGGGACTCGAATCCGAAACCTGTGGCACAGAGCGGTAGTCACTCGGCCATCAGGCCTCATGTAATATGCCTGTAGAACGTTGGACGTAGGGCTAACAACCCTACGCCTCAAAAAAAAAAAACATCTCCTGTCTCGAAATCCACCATGGGGCTGTTGTGCCATCGAAGAAGAAGAAAAATTATTATTACTAAAAAGAACTGTATTTAAAATTTGTCCATCTATGTTTGAATCAATTTTTTTAAAAAAAGAAACCTAATTTTTTTGTAATCTTTTTTTATTGTCCTTTCGTCGACAGTTTTATAAAAACAAGTAATTACATAAAATAAATCTGCTTTATATACCAGACCATTTTAGAAATTGTGCATTTTCAGATAAATTTTAGTAAAACGTTGAGCGCTACACAAAAGTATACTTAAACACTCTTAATTTATTTTGTACACAAGATATATGTGGAAATAATTTTTAAAAGGACTTAAAAATATAAAGGAAAAAAAAAAGCAAAAAAAAAAAAAAAAAAATGAGAACAAAATTATGAACTATTAGGGGGCATTTCAGAATCTACTGTAGGCTTGAGGTTGCAGCTATTGACTCGATGGGGATTGGCAGAACTTATATAAACGAATTGTATCGTCAAATTGTGTGATGGTAATTTTCTCAGATTTCTCCAATACGAAACACAAATGTACGGCAGATACCTATAAAAGTAATTGACAAAAATTGTACAAGAAGAAAGACATACAAGACAAAAATTGTAGAAATGATATGAAACAAATCATGCTTGAAAAATTACCCTTCGGAGAAACGATCGTCCCAATTGTAAAATCATTTTAGTTGGCGTACTTTAAGGTCTGGCTTTTAAAAATTCAAATAGATGCTTTAAGGTATCTACTTGAATGTACTAATTTCAAATTTTTGTTTCATTTATTGTTTTTTAAGCAGATTACACGTTATCATGCTGTAAAAATTTGAAAACAATCCCCTATTCTGTTACGAATGTTTTTATCACAAATATTATACAAATCACAGTGAAGCTTCATTTTCGATTATTACATTCAGCTTACATTAGGTGCAATGAGTAGACTCAAGTCTACATTAAAAATAAATTCAACTGGCTATTTTTATTTTCAAAAAATAATATCAACTTCAGATAACTTAATTTTACTTGGCTAACCATGAGAATATTCATAAGAAGGTGGTGCATTTCTATTGAATGTAAATTAAGTGGCTATTAAATGACTATTGTCGTATTGACTTGTTAAATGATTATTGCCATGCTGACTTGTTCAATGACTATTTTCGTATTGACTTGTTAAATGACTCTTGCCATATTGACTTGCTAAATGGTGTCATATTTTTCTATTAAATGACTATTGCCGTATTTTCCTATTAAATGACTATTGCCGTATTTTCTATTAAATGACTATTGCCGTATTTCCTATTAAATGACTGCCGTATTTTCTATTAAATGACTATTGCCGTATTGACGTTAATGATTATTGCCGTACTGACTTGTTCAATGACTAGTTTCTATTGACTTGTTAAATGACTCTTGCCATATTGACTTGCGTAAATTTCATATTTTCTATTAAATGACTATTGCCGTATTTCCTATTAAAATGACTATTGCCGCATTTTCTATTAAATGACTATTGCCGTATTTTCTATTAAATGACTATTGCCGTATTTCCTATTAAATGACTATTGCCGTATTTTCTATTAAATGACTATTGCCGTATTTTCTATTAAATGACTATTGCCGTATTTCCTATTAAATGACTATAGCCGTATTTCCTATTAAAATGACTATTGCCGTATTTTCTGTTAATAACTATTTCGTATTGTCTTGTTAAATGACTATTGTCGCACTGTTAAATGATCATTGTCTTATTGGCTCGTTAAATAACTATTGTTGTAATAACTAATTCGTAATTAACTATTGCCTTGTTAAATGACTAGTGTCGTATTGACTGTAAAACTTATACATTGAAGGAATATTCATGTGTTAGCGTTTTTAAACTGAATGAAAGCAGTTCATTTTTTATATACTAATACGACATTACCCTGCCGCTAGAAAACCCAGGAACGTATAGAAATAGTCATTTACAGCTGTTTTTAAAATTTCTTAGAACTTTCTACATAAAAAAAAGCAAGTATGAGTTCAAAATCCTTTATTTATATCTCATGGGTTAAATGTGACAAACAAAAATTCAACCTTCGCAACAACATTTCTATCTCACGATGTTTTTCGGAATCGAACGATCGTGTGACCTGGCCATGTGTTTTAAGATATTCGATGGAACGAAATCCCACAAATTTCTGCGAAATACTGTTACCTTAGTTCAGCAAAAACCGCAGAACGACACTATGCATATTACTGGGAAGAAAAATCAATAACAGGGAAATCGTGATAGTTTCTCGCCTTTCAATGCTGAGATTATTTATCGTAGAAAAATATTAATTATCCTTGGTCGGTGTGAGGATTCCTAGAACTTCCTAGCCCTGAGGGGGCCTCATCTCCTGTAGAACAAGATATAAACAGTTGAACTGCCAGAATAATAGAAAAAAAATACTAAATTAAAATGTTAAGATTAATATTAGATCATAAATTCTAATTTCCTGGATTCACGAGCCAGCCACTCGGCCATTCAGGCCCCATAGAATCGGGGATGGAATATTTTATTTTTAAAAATTAGTGGAATAAAAAAGAAACACCTGAAAGGATTCCTTTTTGTTAATTTCTAAAAGTACATTCTTCATCATAATCCATTGAATTTGCTTGTTAAAAAAGTCGTCAAAATAGATTAATGAGGATAATGAGGATTAATGGTGTTTGATTCCTGGAGCTTCCTAGCCCCGAAGGGCTTCCTTCATCTCCGGTAGAAAAAAGTTATAAATAGAAATTATTAAAAATAAAACAGGAATAGAAAGTACTAGATTAAAAATATTCCGTGGTCTTTTAATATTAACATCAGGATCATAAAATTTAATTTCCTGAATTGTAGATTTCAAGTGGTTAGCAATAGAATTAAATAAATTTTCCGAAATGTGCTTAAGGAAGTCTTTAAGTGGAGGAATATTAATAGCTTTGCTGTATTTCCGAATTTCTCATATGCCATTTAGCTGAGGTTAATTATCCTTTTGCCTTCAAGGATAATTAATATTTCATACACAAAAAAAAAAAAATTGTGTGGAAAGGGAATACTTTGAATTAACACGAGAAACAATATGTTCATCTTATGAATATGAATACACTTATGCATTTGTTCCAATTAATTCTTTTTCTCAGCACATATAACATATATAAGCAGTTGTTAATAAAATTTTGTATATGTCATATATGCTATTTATTAAATATTCTTAAGAAACGCTCATGACCTACAATATGTAGAAATTCTAGACAAGTCATGAGTTTTTGCATTATTATAAAGCGTGAATGTGTTTTATAGATAATTATTTTGTGTAACGGATGATGTGTTTATTATAATGAAAGATTATATAATAGTGCATAATCTTACAATACTTACTTTTACACAAGGAAATAAATTCAATATAAGTTAAAAAAAGAAAAGTGCACGCTTATCACTCTTGAAAACTGTTTAAGATTGCTTTAGTTACGAGTACACTGCAAAAAGTGGAATACCACGACACAGCATTAAGGCGTGAAATGATTTATACAATATACAACAAAAATAGCGAACTTTTAAATCTATTCTAAATAATTATAAAAGTATCTCGAAACAACTGTGTCTTAATATATCATAAAAAGAATATTAGTATTTCTCTAAACTCAGTGGTTCTCGAACTTTTTTCCAGTTCACGGGAATTTAGTAGAATCTTTCAAATAATGGATGGCGAATTATCTGCAAATTTCCGAGAAATATATTATAATAGTTAAGTCAAATATCAAAAAGAAAAAAAATAATGCGATAAAAAATAAAAGGAAACTAACCTTTAATTTATTTTTGTGTTTATGGGAAACATGAGTCTGAGGTGTCCTGGTGGTTTCTTTACTTTCTTATTTAAACTTCATTTGTGGTGAGCGTAGAAAATCGTAATCCACATAAATATGATGTTGATAATTGTAGAAAAATTTTCAAAGCTTTTTTTTTAGATATTGACATACATTCTTCTTTAATCTTCTTCAATGGCGCAACAACCTCATGGTGGGCCACGGCCACCAACCTACTGACAGATTCCAAAACACGAGATGTTTACTTTTTACGAGGTACTTCAGCTCTACGACCAACGCTCTATAGTCATATTAGACCGGGTCCTATAGTTTGAAATGGATTCCGAACCACTACAAATATCCATGGCACTGACGGGACTCGAACCTAAACCTGCGACACCAAGAACCAGATCAGTCGTCACTTGGCCATTCGGCCCCATTCTTCTTTTTTCACAGGAATCCAAAAAGGAGTTAAAAAGTTATGTTTAAGTAACTACTATTTCTTCTAGTCTACTAATAGTTCTTTTTCAATTCCTTCTATTAGCTTCTATATGTGTATATATATATATATATATACATATAAATAGAACACTATTATCCCCCCCTCCGCTGTACAAAAAAAAAACAGTTCATTTGATCAATTTTTTAATATATTCTCTACTGATATAATAGTTAACCTGATTGTTACTGATATAATTGTTTAACCCTCTTTTTCAATTCCTTCCATTAGCTCACACTCTCCCTATGTATATCTTGTTCAAATTTTCAATCGTTCATAAAATACTTTTTATTCTTTCACTCAAGTTCAAACACATTTTTTTTTTTTTAACTTGTACTGGATGGCACTGGATGTTAATATAGTTTTTCAAATATTAATTTAGTAATTAAATTTAATTAATTACTTTTAGTTTTTTTTTTAGATTTAAGTTGCATATATCTACCAATAGAGGGCACCAGATAAACTTAAAAAAATGAACGAAAATTATTTATAAAGGACTTTCTGCGATAGAGTGAAAAAAAAGTAGGAATTGACTTTAAAATTTTTTTTTTTATATATTACTTGTTTTTATATCTGGTCACATATTTCTCTGGAATGCCAAAGGGGCGCATCTGGAAATCTTCCTGGCCGTATCAAAATGCTATACACATTAGAATTGTTTTAGAAATTCTGTGAGATTTAGAAGTTGATGGGTAGTAAATAATTTTTCAGTAAAGCCAAATTGTTGAGAAACCATAAATTTATTTATTTATTTATTTTTTCATATAAATTTTAAGGTATTTAAGAATACCATTTTCCAAAATTTTGCTTAAAGATTGGTTGGTTGGTTGGGGGTTTATGCCACAAGGGCCCAGATTTGGCCGAAGAAGATTTTTGCTTAAAGAAAAAAATAAAGAAATAGGTCAATAGCTATTGGGTTTGGTGGGATCATTGCTAGGCTTAAGAATAGGAAATGTTTACCAGGAGTTAGGATAATAAGAGAGGTAAATAGAATTAATAATGTCACAGATTTTTAAGATCATTTGAAAGGGAAGATTTTTGAGAATATTGTCTAATCCAGGATTCTTATTAATCTTCAAAGTAGAAATATAATTAATAACAATAGAAGATTTATTGCGAATAATTTTCGAATTAGAATGACTATTATAAAAATTACTTATAGTGTTTCCATTGAGAAGATGGGTGGAAATACAAGAAATAATATTCTGAATAAGTCGATTTTGAAGGCTGTCAACAATATCTTCAGCTTTAAAGACATTAGCAATGATGTTAGGAGAATTTTGGTCGTTAATCATAGTCTTGATATTAGAAATTTTAGAGTCTAGCGGTCCTTCATATAGAGACTCATTCAAACAACGAAGTTGATTTTCTCAAGATTGCTGCTTGTTTTCGGAGGAGAATCTGAGCAGTGTTTACTCTCAGGATCTTCTGAATAATTGCCATTTTCCTTGATTTGTGTATATAACAGCTTGTTTATAATAGGTTTCAATATAAGGTGGGAGATAAATTCTTTGTAGCTGAGATAAAGTTTTGGAGGAAGTATTATACGAATTTAGAACACGGTTGGTAAGTGAGGTAACTTCAAAAATCAAGTTCTTGGGGGAAGAATTCATAAAGATTGGAAAATAGTTAGTATTGTTATCAAGATTAAGTTAAAAGCAGCCCAGTTAGAATACTCATTACACTGTTGAGGAATTGAAATGATGGAGTAAAAGGGAATATTAAATTTAACGTTTAATGGGCTATGGACTGAGGAGACTTCAGGGATAGAATTACTTTCAAAATTACAATGGAAATTATTCTCTAAAACAAGATCTATAGGGAAGAAAGAATTTTTTTCCTAGTATGAGTACTATGTTTGATTTGGTTTGTCGCTCTACGGTCATTTTTTGCACACATTAGGCTAAATAGACCTGGACATACAGTTTAAATAGACCGGGACATACAGTTTAGTCGAATCCTGGCGGTGAGTGGTTCATAATCCAGGGATTATGAACCACTCATCGCCAGGATTCGAACCTGAAAACTCGTGGAACCAAAGACCAGGGTGTTAGCCAATTGGGCATAAGGCCACTCGAATGTTAGATGCAAGAATATCAAAATCAAGTAATTCGCAAAATTTTCAAGAAATTTCAGTATTATTATTTCTAGTACAACCCCACAAAGTGTGGGGAGCTTTGAAGTCTCCATATAAAAAGTAAATATATTAATAGATAAAAAGGATATTAATACCGTGATCAAAATTAGTTTTAATAATGTTGTTGGAAACATAAAATAGAGCCAATTGTAAATGGAGAAGGATTAGGAAATTAATAATAATAAGGGTGCATTGAATAAGTAAGGATAAGATGGTGTTTAAGAGAATTATCAATAAGAAGCGCAATACCTCCGAAAGGATAAAGATCTTAAAGGGCATCATTTCGATGAATAGTATAATCAAATACATAAATGTTAGTAGATAATTTAAGGTGAGTTTGCTGAAGAAGTGCAATATTTGGTTGATGTTTATCAGGGCAGAAAATTCGATGAAATTATACATGATTTCACATGCGTTCCAATAATATATACTAAGACCAGTAATCAGCGTTACCCTCACTCAGTGGCATAAGAATTTTGAGCTAAACATTGAAGGAAAGTTTGTAGTTTATCGACTGGATTTTTGCATTTTTAAATTTATTAACTAAATAAATGATAGCTTCCTTATTATTACCAAAAATGGAGACATAATAGAATTTCCGAAGTAATATCACTAATTGATGGTGGTAGCTAATTCCTGTTGATTGTCGTAAGTAAAATGAGTTCTTGAGGTCCCCGTAAGGTACTAACAAAGCTGACATTAGGGTAAGTAGAGATCGGATTAACAGATTTGAATAAATTGAGCAGAATTAGGATGAGACTTAAGGAATCTTAGACAACCAAGGCAGGCAGCTAGGTGACAGTAGTTCCGTAGTTATTGCAGGCAAGTCGATTGGTTCCGATGCAGGATCTTTAGTGCATGCTTTGCGGTAATACTCGCCACCATATTTCAAGCATCTAAGTTTGAAACCACAGTTCATGGAATTGTAGTGAAAATAATTACATCGGAAACATTATGTTGCTAAGGGTCTCTTGTAGAATTTCTCTATGGAGGTATAGAATTCTCTTGTAGAATTTCTCTATTCTCTCTTTTAGGAGGAGGAATGAAACCCTCGTTATTAGATGTGGAGCTGGTATTAAGGTTGCCCGAATTAGCAATTAGGTGGCCAACATTTAGAAATTACAAAATAGAGTTATTTTTAATGCTGTACATAAAACAATTTTGAATTGAGAAAGGATCTAAAGGCTTACCTTTCTGTACTTTCCAAGTAACGTGTTCTGTAAGGCTTGAAAATGTTCAGCAAGGCAAGTGCTTTTTGCCGATGTCAGGATGATGCGAGCTTAGAAATGGAAATCTCCATATTCGATATTTGTATATTATAAATAGTAAATTCATGGCAGATTTTTCCAAGAGTCATGTTCACATAAAGCTGTTGTGAGGTAATTGCGAGTACTTCCAGATGAACCCGAAGAAGTCTGTTCACCCTATCGTCAACATTCACATTTGCATTAGGAAATACACTGAAGTGACAAAAGTCATGGGATACCTCTTAATATCGTGTCGGCCCTCCTTCCGCCCGGCGAAGTGCAGCAACTCGACGTGGCATGGACTCAACAAGTCGTTGGAAGTCTTCTGCAGGAATATTGAGCCATGCTGTCTCGATAGACGTCCATAATTGTGAAAGAGTTGATGGTGCAGTATTTTGGGCACGAACAGACCTCTCGATGATGTCCCATAAATGCTCGATGGGATTCATGACGGGCGATCTAGGTGGCCATTCGGTGGATCATTCGTTGGAATTGTCCAGAATGTTCTTCAAACCAATCGCGAACAGTTGTGGCCCGGTGACATGGCGCATTGTCATCTATAAAAAATCCCATCGTTGTTTGGGTACATGAAGTCCATGAATGGCTGCAAGTGATCTCCAAGTAGCTGAACATAAGCATTTCCAGTCAATGTTCGGTCCAGTCGCACCAGAGGACCAAGTCCATGCCATGAAAAAACAGCCCACACCATTACGGAGCCACCACCAGCTTGAACAGTTCCTTGCTGACAGTTTGGGTCCATGGCTTCGTGGGGTCTGCGCCACACTCGAACCCTACCATAAGCTCTTACCAACTGAAATCGTGACTCATCGGACCAGGCCACGGTTTTCCATTCATCTAGGGACCACCCGATATGCTCACGTGCCCACTAGAGTCGCTGCAAGCGATGTCGTTCTGTCAGTAAAGGCACTCGAGTCGGTCTTCTGCTGGAATAGCCCAAGAAAGCCAAATTTCTCCGCACAGTTCTAACAGACAAGTCCCTTATACGTCCCACATTGATTTCTGCGGTTATTTGACGCAGTGTTGCTTGTCTGTTAGAATTTACGATTCCTTGCAGACGTCGCCGGTCTCGGTCGTTAAGTGCAGGCGGTCGACCACTGGTGTCCATGGTGGGATGTTATGCCTGAAATTTCATACTCTCGGCACACTCTTGACACAGTGGATCTGGGAATGGTGAATTCCCTAACGATTTCCGAAATGGCATGACCCATGCGTCTAGCTCCAACTAACATTCTGCGTTCAAAGTCTGTTAATTCCCGTCGTGCGGTCATCATCACGTCAAAACCTCTTCACATGAATAACTCGAACAGAAATGAAAGCTCTGCGAAAGCACTGCGCATTTATACCTGTTCTACGCGATGCTACTGCCATCTGAAAATTTGCATATTGCTATCCCATGACTTTTGTCACTTCAATGTATACCTGGAGGCAAGTAGCTTCTGTCAGTAACAAATATCATCGAATACGAATGATCACGAGTAGAATCTTCAACCATTTTCCTACAATACAATATGCATACTATAAATCTTATATATAGTTAATAATTATTTCCAACTTACTTATATAATTATTTGCAAATATAATTTGCTTCATTATAAATATGTATATTTTTACGGCAAAGTTATAAATCAATTATTTCTGAGTGTTATTTCTGTTATCAATCTTTAGATACCCTTTGATTAGTTATAAATGATTCAGAAATGCACATTTTTCAATTCCTTCTGTTAGCTCACATATATATATCTTGTTCAAATTTCAATCGTTAATAAAATAATTTTTATTCATCCACTCAAGTTCAAATACATTTTTTTTAACTTGTAGTGGATGACACTTGATGTTAATACAGTTTTTTCAAATATTAATTCAGTAATTAAATTTAATTAATTAATTAAAAAAAAAATTTTAGATTTAAGTTGCATATACCTACCAATAGATGGCGCCAGATAAACTTAAAAAAAATGAATGACAATTATTTATAAAGGTCTTTCTGCAATATAGTTGAAAAAAAGTAGGATTTGACTTTAAATTTTTTTTTATATTACTTGTTATATTAAAATAATTTCCATTGCTAGTTCATATAGATATCATACTTTATATTAAAATTTATTTAATTTCGAATTATAATGATCTTTCTACAGTTTCGAAATATTACAGTATATCGAACATGTTATGTTATTGATAACATATTTTTCGCATATTTTATTTGTACTTTTCACAGATATTTTTTAATTAAATTTGCCATATATATGTATATATATATTATTTATAATTATCCATTATATATATATGTATAATTCATACTGTTATATATGCCATTATCAAGTTGTTCACCTCCGAGTCTTAAAATATTAGAAAATTTAACAGTCAAGTAAACATTAATTTTTTTTATTTATAACTACTTAATTAAACAATCATTTAGTAGCAACAAACAACATAACATTTAGATTATTTTAATGTTTTCGTTTTATTTATAATGTAAAGTAAAACATTGTTAAAATCTGGATAATATTTTTAAGGGTTAGCTAAATTTTAACATAACTTAGCTAATGATTAAAAATTCATAAATTAACTATGATGATTAAACATAGCTAATTTAATTAAGCATAGCTTAATATTTTAAAGTTTTCATTTATAAGCAAGGGGCCTGATGGCCGAGTGTCTGGCACTCTGTGGCGCCGCAGGTTTCGAGTTCGAGTCGCCGCGGCGCTATGGATGTTTGTAGGGGTTCGCAATCCACTTTAAACCGTAGGTCCCGGTGTAATATGACTGTAGAGCATTGGGCAAACTGGGACTGACAACCCTACCCGTAAAAAGAAAAACATCTCTGGTCTCGAAATCTTCCAGTTGGAAGACGGCCTTGGCTCACCATGAGGCTGTTGCGTCATTGATGAAAATAATGATAAGCCATTAATAATAATAAACTAATGACTGTCAAATGGGGGGGAAGCAAAAAGATGCATATTGTTGTCATTTTTTTCAATCCCTTCTATTAGCTCACACTCTCCCTATATATATCTTGTTCAAATGAATAATAATTCTTTATGAACGATTCAAAATCGTTCATAAAATACTTTTCCTTCATCCACTTGAGTTCAAATACATTTTTCTTAACTTGTAGTGGATGACACTTGATGTTAATACAGTTTTTTCAAATATTAATTCAGTAATTAAATTAAATTCATTAATTTTAGTTTTTTTTTTTTAGATTTAAGTTGCATATATCTATCAATAGATGGCGCCAGATAAACTTAAAAAAATGAATGAAAATTATTTATGAAGGACTTTCTGCTATATAGTGAAAAAAAGTAAGAATTGACTTGACAGAATTGAATTGACTTGACATCGGTCAATCTTAATTGACAGAAGAAAGAAAAGGTAGCATAAAAAAAAATTTTTATATTTTTTATGCTACCTTTTTCTTTCTTCTGTTCATTTAAGATTTGACCGATACTATAAAATGGTAAATATTTTATAATTTTTATTTCTATTGTTTTAGATATGATGTTCATATTATTTTTAAATTAATATGAATCACTCATGTTTAATTTTTAGACGGACAACTGCGATACATAGCAATGTTAAAAATGAAATACCACACTTTTCAAATGTTCTTAAAAAGATCATTTATTGTCCATGCCTAGTGTAAAATATTGAATATACTTATGT
>BPLR01017053.1:0-62713 GCA_021605095.1 Caerostris extrusa | reverse complement strand
TCTCATACATACCATTACTGAGAGGTAGATGAACTCTTCTTCGTACCCCAATATTGCTATCTCTTATCTTCGTCCAGTATACGCTTATGCAAGCCTAGTTTGGGGTTCTGTCGCGCGTACAAATTTTGAAATTATTCAAAGGCTTGAGAAACAAAAACTCTCAGAATGTTAACGAATTCACCCCGGTACTGTAATGACGCTATTAGACGAGCTCTCTCGATTCCAAGTTTGGAAGACAATTTGTTCACAAAATTTCTACTAAATTTATATAATGATATGCGAAAAATTAATAACCCTGTATTAAATATCCTAAAAATTACGATTATGATATTTCTTTCCCGCAAACATAGCAAAAGACCTCGCACTGTTCTAAATATTTTAAATTAATTTTACAACTGCCTCTAAAAAAAAAAGTTCGCTTTTCTCCTAATTTGTCATTCGGTGTTATTACATGCAACTGATTCCATCAACATCTACATTTTTGATATTTTTCATTTCTTTATAATTTTATTAAATAAATAATTCTCTTTTTTAAAAAAAGGCATTTAATTATCTATTTTGCTTTATTAACTCAAAGGGCATGAGCTGAGACCTCCGCCAAGTGTTTCAACATTTTTTACAAAGAAGGAGCTTAGTGAAGCACGCGGCTAAGGATCTCCGTAATAATCTATAATAATAAAAATAATGAACGCTTTCGTGTTCAGGCACTCGACATCTTTATTCAACAATGATGAGATATTTTGTCAAAGGAATGTCGCACTTAGATCAATAAATAAATTTATGATTTAATCCTTGAGAAAGATATAATAAATTTACAATATTCAAGTATCTTCATTTTCTACAAATATGAAACCCTTTTATTCTTTTCAGATCCATAATGGCATTATTAAAAATAAATAAGGAATATTATTGAAAATATTTAGCCAATAAGAGCATGGTGGTATATTTGCGTAACAAACAAAATTTGTTTATTTTGATATCTCTGAATGTGCCTTGTATATCGTAGCAAAAACTAACTTCGATTATATTGCGATTAGCAAAATAACGACTTTTTTAAAAAATATTATTATTTTTATTACATATTAAATTGATAGTTCATTATGCTAAAAAATATTCTGAATTTTAATGTAGGAGTTTTAGGACACATTGATAGTGGGAAAACCTCTCTTTCGAAAGCTTTGAGCACGATAGCATCGACTGCATCATTTGATAAGAATCCTCAAAGTCAAGAGAGAGGAATAACCATTGATCTTGGGTTTTCTTCATTTAGTGTTGACGTTCCTGATCATATAAAAAGCGTGTGTCATGATTACGAAGTTTTGCAATTTACATTAGTTGATTGTCCTGGGCATGCTTCTCTAATAAGGACTATTATTGGAGGATCCCAAATTATAGATCTAATCATGTTAGTAATAGACATTACCAAAGGAATACAAACTCAAACTGCTGAGTGCTTAGTACTGGGAGAAATAACTTGTAATCATATGATAGTTGTTTTAAATAAAATTGATCTTTTGCCACCAGATAAGATTGAACAGTCCATTCAAAAAATGACTAAAAAAATTCTTAAAACTTTAGAGAAGACTAAGTTCAAAGATTCTGTTGTTGTCCCAGTTTCAGCTAATTCTACTTCCGGTGCAAAACTTATTGGAATTGACTTGCTTATTAAGACTATGCAACTACATACCTATGTGCCTCAGCGTTCAGAGAAGGGACCTTTTCTGTTTGCTGTTGATCATTGTTTTGGAATTAAAGGTCAAGGTACAGTAATGACTGGAACAGTTATACAAGGCTGTGTTACACTTTCAGATTCTATTGAAATTCCTTCTGCTAAAATTATTCGTAAAGTCAAAAGTATTCAGATGTTTAAAAAACCAATTTCTAAAGCCATGCAGGGGGACAGAGTTGGAATTTGTGTTACTCAGTTTGATCCCAAAATATTAGAACGTGGAACTGTTTGTGCGCCTGGTTATATGGAAACCGCTGACATAGTAATAGTTAGTGTTCATAAAATACCTTATTTTAAAAGCAAATGTCTTACCAATTCAAAATTTCATATTAGCATCATGCATGATACTATGATGGCAAAGTGTTCATTTTTTTGCTCTCTTAAGGATGTTCAAAAGGAATTTGATACTGATGATGGATTTAATTATGATGATGATTATGAATATTTGGATGAAATTCCAGAAGATGAATCATCTAATGTAAGTGAATCTAGAACTATTTTTGCTGTGCTTCAGTTTGAAAAACCAATTATTCTGAGTCAAAACAGCACATATATTGCATCAAAATTGGAAACGGACATCCATTCTAATGTTTGTCGTTTAGCCTTTCATGGTAATATTCTATCATTAATAGGTAATAAGGTAGATAGTGAAGGTCTTTCAAAACTTAAAGTTTTTAAAGAAAAATTTCGAGAAGGTTTTGTTGATAGAATGGTAAATGACTATCAAATTATCGTTAAAGATTTATTTAAAAAAGAAACAAATATTCAAATATTTACAAATTTGAAAGTTGTTCTATCTACTGGAGAGATGGGAGTAATTGAAGGCTCATTCGGTCAAAGTGGAAAAGTGAATGTACGAATACCAAATGGACTATCAACTGAAACAATATCTGTACTTAGTGCAAAGAAAGGAAAAAAAGAAAATGTAAAAGAAAAGCTCCCAGACATAAAAGTTGTTCTGAAGTTCAAAAAATATATTTATGACAATAAGAAAAAGATTTTTCAATCATTATGATTGTATTTGAAATTTAGTTCAACATTTCTTTAGTAATTACTTTTCATTGCATTAAAAGAAATGTTTATTTGATTGAAAAAAGATAGTAAAATTAAATCAGTTTTTGTCATTTTGCTAATTTATGTTGTTTATAAAAATAGAAAATAAATTAGATATTTAAGTTTTAATTTTTTACTTTTATTGCAATCTTGGAAGTTGTATTGATAACAAAAAGTTTATGCTGGTTATGTTTTTTAATAATATTATATATATTTATGTATGGCATTATTAAAGTTCAAAATCTTTATAATAAGCAATTATAAGATTTTTTCAATAAATTATTTCACTTGTTAGCAATTTTATTTCTTACCATAACAAATCCTTGTCAAAATTGCATTAGCAACACATGTAAATATTGTATTAATATTAATTAATTGTTATATCTAGTAACAATGTTATAACCCAGTGATTTATAAAACTACTTATATGAGAATTGAATTTTCTTAATAATTCATTTAAGTTATAAGTCAACTTTAATTAAATTTTATTTCACTTAGTTCAATATAAACTTTAAATGATTAATTAGAAAAAAGAAACATATTGTAAAATTTTTAAGTGCTTTTCAATATCATTAGCATTTTTTAAATGTGTGTATAGTAGTTTGTTTATTAATCAATTTGTTTACCTTGTAACAAATTCTTTTTCAAAATTTTTTCTTCTGCAAAATATGTTATAACATATTTTCTTATTATTTCAAAATTAAATGTGTAAAATCAAACATAATTTTTTTAAATTATGTTATATATTGCTTTAATTTTGTTATAAATAAATCTAATAAGCAATACATAACACCCAAAATCTTTTAACTGTTATAATAAGTACCTAAAATATTATTTTTCATTTAATAAATAAATGTTACTCAAAAAATTTAAATACCTTATTAAATAATTCAAGATCAAATTTTACTTCTGTGTTATAAATAAAGTTTTTTTAATTTTATTAACTTAAATTAGATGTGAAGGTGATTAGGTATATTTATATTTTTATGAAGATTTGATGAATTTTTTACCATTTCAAATTTCTTTAAATATTATGAGGACAAGTTATTATAGGTTAACAAAATTGGGTAAAGAAATATATTTAATTGTAATAATTATGTTGCATTGTAACAAATATTTTTAAGAAAAATCATTTCATGGTTAATGTTTTATATATAATAGGAAAATAGTATAGTAATTAATTTACATTATGTATTTTAATATGATTTGTTATTAATATAATAATAAGAATATTTTTTAAAAATTTACTTAATTAATATCTGAATTTTAAATTACCTGAAAGTTATGCTCTTTAATGCAAGATATGCATTTTTCAGTAACCACATCATTATAAAGTGATATTAGCTATCATATTTAAAAAGCAGGTTATTTTCTGTGGCAAATATTTTGAAAAATAAATTTCTATAAAAATTTGATGCATAGATGCCTCAAAAGCATACAAATGTCAGAGCTTTTATAGATTGATGGCATGCTGAAGAACCTGTATTGAAATAATATATTATCAGTCACAAAGTCAGCATACATTGTCAAAAATGTCATTATTTTTATGTAATTATAAAAAATGAAAAGTTACTTTATTTTTTTATATTGGTATACAAATTGCTTTCACCTTATTGAAGTTTTAAAAAACATTTCAAGAAAAATGAAAATTAGCAATTGAAAATAACTTAATATCCTGTAACTTGGCCACGTGGGATTAATTATAGCTTATAATCTAGGCATTGAAGCAATAAGATTTTTGTGTGGTAGCTGGCGTAATTTAAGACCACATTTGTAACCCATGCATTTTTAATGGATCTTTGTCCCAGATGCTGTTTCTACTCTTCTGTCAAATTCATCCCATATGTCTTCGGTGGATTTAAATCTGGTTTCCAAGGTTGTATGTAGCTATGCAGGCACTGTATAAAGGAGTCATTGTTTCGCTGTACACCTTCGCTTTGTATTTTGGATTATTGTCAGGCTTAGATCATGATATTGTTTTCCAAGTTGTAAACCGTCACAGATGCCTGCACATTATCTTTCATAGAAACGAAAGAATTAAAACTCATAAATGTTGTTCCAGTAAATGAAGTATGGTGGAGGAAGAAAGTTACTAATGAAAATAGTTAAATGTCTTTAAGTATTTTGAACATTCCGCTATACCTTCAATAAAAGTTAACTTTTCAAAAAGCAACTGACTTAGAGCTCCAAATCATGACTCTTCCTCCCCCATGTTTCACTGTTGAAATAACATTTATGAGTTTTACAACAACACATACACATGATTACACAACATTTCTGTGCCACCAAATTTTGCTGCTTCTAAAAGAATTGTATTTATTCTTATAGTTAAAATAACAGTTTTCCTAAACATCAAAATCCTTTTGAATATATTCAATAGTAAAATTCAACATTTTTTTTTTTTTTTTTTATTTGACCTAGATATGAGCCTGGAACTAAACCATGGCATTCTTCATATAGATAGATTCTTTTTAACCTATTCCATATTATTAATTATCTATTTTCTTCATCGCTACTTGAACATCTCCATTATTCAAAAGCCTTAGCATCCACTACGAGGGTTGTTAAAATATGCTAGGTTGTTTCGTAATTCCGTGTAATAGTCTGGATAGTAGCCAGACTTTTCCCAACAGTTTTTGCAATTTCAGTATAGATTTTTTTTTTTTTCATTAACTAAATTACCAAATTCCGTAAGACTCAAGAAAAATTGTTCTGTCTTTTAGCTATTTTAACTGGAATAGTAACAGCACAAATTGTTTGATTCATACTCAAGATTTCTTTTTTTAATAATAATGTGCAAAATCGTGGGACGTTTTGTAGAATTTAAAAAATCTACTCAATGAACTACTATGTAACAGTGAAAGTATATCACGAATGTGTGCTTAGAAAATAATGCAAATTTGTTGAGACACATCGATTATTATTTCTCGTTAACTAAATTACAAAGTAGACTCAAATTGTAAAATAGTTATAGATTCTTAGTATCTAGGATGTTGATTTACATGTACTGTACGTCGAAGGGAAAAGTGAATCAAGTGATGCGGAAGACAGCATCGATGTTTCTTGCAATGTGATATAGCAATACAGTGACCACAAGAGCAGATAATCATTAAGTTGCAGGGCTACCTACAGGGAGCAATATGCCGTGGTACAAGCTCAATGAGTTTGGACATTGGTCTAAAATATGGATTCCCCGCTATAAAATAGATCCTACAGTGTCTAAAATATCAAATGAAGCGAAATCAATCTTCATGTCCATTAACATAGTCGCCAGAATTGATTCTCCCGCTAAGTACAAATTTCAGAATTTCATTCGTTTCCTATAAGCAGAAGCGAATAGCGCAGCAGAAATTTATTGGAGAATGAGTTATATTTATGGCAAAAATTAATTTGATTCATGATATTTAGACGACCACATACTGCTGCCTTAATCAAACAGTTTCGTGCACAATTGCTATGCGAAGTGTTCAATCACCTGGCGTACAGCCCAGACTTGGCACTTGTAGTGTTTTTATTTTCATCTAATAAATACCTAAATTAAAAGAGGGATTTCTTCACTAACTTTCGATTCATCAATATACATGAAATCCGCAATGACCCGAAAAGTAATCTGCACTAACCCCATCTTTTTACAAAGCAAGTTCTAAAGCCCTCAAGGCTTACAATTAGGAAAAGAAAAACATTCACGAAAGAAATAAATAAATTTTTTAATTTAACAATTATAAAATGGGAAAAAAAGTTTTCATCAATAGTACATGGTATAAATATATATTCAAAATAATATTAAATTAAGGAACAGAAATTAATAGAAGGATACTATAATATATCACACATATAAGGGATATTAGTAAAAGCAAGCAACTAAATTTTAACATAAACCGGTATTTTCAGTCCCCTTTCTCTGCTGAATGCCTGAATCTTATGGGCACAAAAGAAATTCTTAGATTCGTAATTGGCTTAGTTAGTAATATTGGCTTACATGCATGTACATACAGGGAAAAGTCGATCGAAGTGTGTGGAAGATAGCAGCATTATAAGTGTTGCCAGTCACTAAAAGGAGAGCCTCCCTATTCTATGGTAATTTGGGAGGCTTGAGAATTAAAAACTGTTGCATATGCTCAATATGGTCTTCTTCAGCTCGGTGACACAATCTTTCCTCATCATCCCTCTCATTCTTCTAGCATAGTAGCCTTTTTCTTTTTTAAAAGAAGGAAAGTTCACTCCTTCATCGTGGCGCTGCATGCGATATAATTATGTACGTGTGTTTGTCACTGAACAGAATAGATAACAGAATAGTTTGAAAAGGATAGATATAAAAATTATAAAAATAAAATAAAAATTATAAAAAATGAAAAACCAAACAAAAAGTACAAAAATGAAAACCAAATAAAAAATATAAAATGAAAAAAAAAAAATCACAGGTTCTGTGATGGGCCTTTTTTTTTTTTGTGGGGACATTGTTTACATTTTTTACCTTTCAGATGCTCCTATTGGCTCCCACGTGTTCAGCATAATTCTTCCAATCAGTGATCAGTAAGCAACGGGTTGGGGGGTTGTTTACGTTTTTACAATAGTCACGTGGCATCGACAACTGGTCCCTAATTGTACCGAATTTAAAACTTAAGTTTTAAATTCTTTTATTTTTATCTTACTTTTTTAAATAGTATTTTTTCTTTTTTTTTTTTTTGAGTACCATACAATAATTTTAGAAACTTTAATCTTTAATTCCATACTAACAATAAAGCAGCCTTTTATAATTCAAAGCATATCTATTAATTAAGATGAGGAGGTTTAAGGGGTATTTCCCCCTGTTGGTACTCCGTAATCGGTACGCCAGTTGCCAGTTGCCAGACGAAATTTTTGTGTGAGTTTGAGTGGGTCCCTACAGGATCTATTTTTACAATTGGTCCGGTAGATGGCGCTGCAAACAATGTAATGCTTCTGTACGTGTGTTTGTCACTGAACTCCTCTTAAACAACTGGACCGATTTTGATGAAATTTTTTGTGGGTCTTTGGATGATTTAGATATCAAACTACACCCGGTACGTGGCGCTACAATCGGGTTCTTCTGTACGTGTGTTTGTCGCTCCTAAACGGCTTGACCGATTTTGATGAAATATTTTGTGTGTGTTTGATAAAACATGGGGAATGTTTTTATGCTATTCCCTTTCTTGTAAGTCGCCACCAGATGCTGTTACAGTATATCAACTTCTATACCATTCAACCAATCGCTATGAAAATTGGTAATAATATGTATTCGAGTTGGAAAATATGTTCGCGATTTCCACTTTATTGTTACTTTACAGAGGGTGCTGCAGAGTTTCATCTTATATACCGTTCAAACGCTGTCAATGAAAATTAGTATGCACATATATTGGAAGATAGAGAATATATTCGCGATATATAATTTTCTACAATATATAATACATATTCTACAATTATTTTTATTATTACAATATATATTCTACAATTATTTTTTGGCAGGACAACGTATGTCGGTTTCTGTAGTATATATTAAGGATAGCAACGTTGAAATTTCTAATACTTATATATTATACATCTAATATCAAACTATTATACAGATTTAAAATTTAGAATATGGAAATTGTTTTTGAATCGTAAACAAAATGGGACGTTTTGACTCTGCTCAATCATCAAAGGGTTTTTGAATAATTGTTAATGAGCATTTTCTAGAAATAATACTTATTTAATTCATTTGACCTTTTAGTTTGTTGCCTTCGATACAAAATAATTTCCTTTTAAAAAAAAAAAAAAAAAAAAAAAAAAAAGACCCGCTTGATTATACATACTTATTTGCAAAATATTTGAGTTAGACTTCATTTAGTGCTAAAAAATTAAGTGCACTTGTTTAATTTTCTACAACAGTTTTAAAGCGAAATAAATAGCAAAATATATATATCAGCCAATATATAAAATTTGACAACTTGAAGAAAAAGCATTATTGAAGAGGCAATATTTACTAGTGAGAGCTCATTAGAAAGGAATATTTGAAGGGGGCAAATTAAGAATACCTCAGCCCTCTTTCTCAAACTTTAAAAGTTAACGAACTATATATATTAGGAAGTATGTTTTTCAACGAAAAAAAAATCCAACAAACAAGAATAAATTTCATGGCATAACATTAATGAATGTTTAGCTGTATATACAAACTTACCAAGTAGAAAGATGCTTATGATTACTTAGCGAGATAACAGTACATAAGTACAAGTTTCTATAACAAAAAAATTATATTTCTGATAAACAAGCAGATAATTGTTATTAAGAAATAGGATTGTGGGTAAAATCTAATTAATTTCTTAAGTTGCCTTTATTTAGATACTAAACTTAAAAAATATTATAAGTCGTTTAAGGAGGTCTTTTTTTCTACATTCTTACATTCAAATTTTTCACCTTTTTATTTTTAATCAAAATTTACTGTTCAAATAAAATCAACTTAAGAACTTTTCTTTTTGTACACTGCATAATTTATGAATTATAAATATAGTAAGTAAAAATATCAAAAAAAAAAAAAAAAAAAATTATAGATTATATTAATATTGCAAAATTTAAATATATTGTAATGTCAAATATTTGTATAAAACAATTTTAAAATGATATGAAATTAGAAAAGAGATACTTTAAATAAAATTTTTAATTTGTGTTACATTTTTAATTTTGTTGTGTTGTGAAAACTGCCTCTCTTGCTTTTTTTTTTTCCTTAGAAACAAAGATTTGCTATTCTTACTAATGCATTGCCACCAGTACTAAAAAATATTCAGAAGATATACTTGTACCCTGAATAGTCAAATATTTTTTTGCTTGAATTTTTAAAACATAGGATGAAAGATCATGCGACTTCCACCATGACAATGGATTCTCATTAAAATTAAATTTGAGCATTGTTAAATGATGTTTAATTTCTTTTATGCTCTTTTAGATAGCATGAAATCGTTTTCTTCAATTTCTTCATCATTATCATTGCCTATCAGTTTTGCCAAAATACATTTTTTATTCTTTTCTCTAACTTCATCTTCAAGCGTACACTCTTAAACATAGCATACTTATGTAACAGAATCGGGTTTTTTAAATTTTATCTTTATTAGTAACATAAAATAAACATAGAAGTAGCAGTTTATTACTAACGTAAAATAAACAAGTAACTAGCGTTAGCATACTCATTAGCTCATTATTTTTTAAGTACTCTCTATTAAATGCGGTAGGATTTCATTTTTTAAAAATTATTTCTTTGTAAAAAGCTTATCTGTTTCTTTGGAATATAAATTTGTTTTAATTTTCAGCATTATTGGTAATACTGGTCGAACAGTGGTATAATCTCCAAAAGAGAGACTTCTAATAATATTCTTCATCAGTTTTATTTTGGTAACAAAAGTATCAGTGGAAGAAACTTCATCTGCCACCAGCATAAGATTTTTTTGCTGCATAATCTTGAAGAAGTTTGGTAAAATTTCAACTGATTTATAAGAATAATAGAGTCAGAGTGTTCCACCATCGTATTTTGTAAGCACTCGGAAGTTTCACTACTTTCATTGCTACTTTCATGCGCGTCAGCAAGATCTCTCGACTTTTTTCAGCCTTATGAAATTGTATTTTGTAGCTTCTTTACTTTGGAACATGATCTTTCAATTGGCAACTTGGATTCCAAACTATCTCCCATCTTCGAAGCAGTTATTCCGATTTGACAAATCGAAATCGCTTTTCTCCCATTTCTTTCATCGGAAATCAGAAGCTGACACTGTCCAACTCTAATGAGTTAGTTGTACTCACCAGATATCTTCGGAAGCAAGCAACAGCAGCATGGCGACGATTTTAATATCGGATTTTAGGGCATACGTGTATGACATCGATGTTACAGAACATAAATAATATAAATCGGAATTTCATTAACGTTAGAATAAGGAAATCGGATGTGTGTGTCTTTGAACTTAAATTGATATATCGATTTATCGCACTGTCCTATTATATATATATTTTTTTCTTTCTAATGCAGCTGGCAAATAGACCATGATCTTTTATGCCATAAGGGCTGCACCGATGTTACTCACTTTGCATTACCCAGGGGGCGCGTGTAACTTGATGGTAAGCCTCGGACGTGGAGTAACAAGGCCCCACAGCGCTCTACGATCCTATTAGGACCGGGACCTACGGCTTAAAGTGGATTCCGAACGGCTAAAGTGGATTCCGGAATATATATATATATATATATATATGGGGAAAGAGGCGTAAAAAGTTAAATAAAAAGGCTTAGTCGGTTAAAAATCGGGTACCCTTTTTTCCAGTACTTGTCAGCTTATATATGAAATAGTCCAAATGTCTATGCAAAACTGTGCTACATTTTTCTTGGTCTCCCCCTCCCCAAAAAATGGCCCTTACACCAGATCCTGCTTTACTTTGTATTCAAAATAAGTGACAAAATGTTTCAAGAGGTTATTCAGCAAGATTTTGTGTGACAGTCTTTTGGGGTAACACCGTAACATAAGATAAAACCCAATGGTGGGGCAAAGTACCCGGCCTTATCTTACAGGAAACTAGTAAATGGATAATTAATAACAGTGTTTCTGCAATTTTCATCTACGAAGTGATTAACAGTAACATAGAATGCGTCCTTGCAGCAGTTATGCAATCTGCCAACATCGAATTTCTTCAAGGAAACTATCTTTTTAAATATCCAATATTGTTTAAAAAATTTGAAAATCAATTGATTGAAATTAACTCCAACTAATAATCAAGGAACGTTAAACTTTATTCACTGTATAATATTTTTTTAATAACTTTCATGTGTACAATTACTGCTATATCTTTATTTGCTGCATATATATATATATATATATATATATATATTCATTCATTTTAGAGATTGAACTTTATTATATCGAAAACAAGATCGAATTGATGTCATAGTTATAATTACAACTAGATAACGAGAATAATGGTGGTGTTGCCACTGGATATCATAAATACACAAATATAACAATTCTCCCACACTTAAATGGGAAACTATACATAAATATTAATGTTTAGTTCCTGTTATGGTTCAATAAATAAGCTGGCTTTCTTATATGCCATTATGATCGCGAAAGTTGTGTCGGTGCAGTCGAGAGTTGAGTTTTGATTATTTAATTAATGTAATTTATTTCTAGAATTAGGTACACTTATCCACAGAGATTGAAAAGGTACATTCGGTAACTTGGTCTTCATGAAATTTGGTTTCTGGAGGAAACCTTACAGATTTCTTTGGAATTTCAGTTTTATTTAGTTGATCGGTATGTCTCATAAATGTGCGACCATCGTCTATTTCTACTTAGTAATGCAACTTGCCAAATTTTTGAAGTATTGTTCCAAATTTCGAAGCAATAACTCATTAAGATATCCCATAAAATTGTTACGGATAGAAATTTAAGGCACTAATATAGTAATTTTATACAAAGTTTGCTTCTTCATTCGCAGTATCTATTCATCTGATTAAACTTGTTGTAAGTAATATGCCAGAAAAAATATAGATTGACCTTATTTAGCTTCAGTCGGATTTAGAACTTAAATCACAATTTGACAGATTATTTATATTTTATTCGGTGAAAGAAAAATACACAAGTTTATGTATAAATCTGTTCTTTTTAACCAGATAAATTTTTGATTTTTTTTTTTTTTTTTTTTTTTTTTTTTTGAAGGAGGGATAAGGAGAGTAGGATAAAATACAACAAATCCAAAAATTTTCACAGGAATAACGAATAAGAATAATAAAATATCATTTATAAAATTACTCATTAGGATAGAGAGCAAGTTTACTTTAGAGAAAACTTGTTATTTTCCGAATCTGTTAACTATGGTTTCCTTTAATTATAAAAGAACATTTGAATTGTATCGTAATTTTTGTTTATTAAACCGAAAATAAACAAGCTAATTATCATTTTTTTTTTATCTCTAATATTACTTACTTCATTAATTCTAATTCATTTATTATCTAAATTGTTTTTGTTTCTTTGCTGTTTTTCAGAATATAAATTAACATATTGATTCTTCATAAAATATTGATTGATAGGGAAGATTCTTGAACGATAATTCTAAAAAGTTAGTTACTTTACTATAAAAATGAGCAGTTTTTATTTAATTAAAATTATCTAAATAAAATTTTGTTTACATCAGCTAAAAATAATAAATTCAAAGAAATAATTATAAAAATTAAAACATTTTAGTAATTTGAAAATTTTAATGAAGCATGAGAAAATATTATGATAATGAATAATTTACAAATGGTAAACATTAATAAAATTTGAATTAACTTAAAATTAACTAATTATTTAATTAATCTAAAAATTAACACATTTATTTGAAATAGTCATTGTAGAGACCTTTAATTCCATACGTTCAATATAATTCTGGGAAAGTGTTCAATTTAAAAAAAATGTTTAAAACAATTTAAAAAGATCAGAAATTTCTCATTCTGAAATTTCTCTTACTTTATTCTATTAATTCCTCTGATAGATGATAGATAGCGCCACGATATAGAAATTTTTTTGTGATCTGGATCTTTTTATAAATAGATTGGAACGATATGAAACGCTGAAATGAATCGATTCGCAATCTCTCCTCCAGGTGGTTAATTTTTTAGCCAATCAGCGACAAGGTAGTCTGATAGCAAGCACCGTTAAGAGGATAAGTCCAAGACATAGAAGCTGTTGATTCACCAACTCAGCCAAGCTGCTGAAGAAAATCGCCAATAAAGATTCGTTATCGAAGTTCGTCACAGTTTCGGTTTTAGTAGTTGTGATGGAAAATGTGAGCGTGTTTGTTTTATTATTATTATTTTCTTTTTGACACATGAGATACTACTTTACTATATTCGTATTTTTACCGGTATGTATCTTTTACAACTTCAAGATATTCTGGTAATTATTTTGTTATTTTAAAAGTTGGCGAATAGTTTTTGTCATTTCATTTATAGAAAATTAAGATTTTTAATTTTCATAGAAAATTCAGCTTATTTTTTATTTGAAAGAAAAGGTAATAAATTGAAATTCAAAATATTATTGGACTGACCATAGGATTATTATTTTGTCATATTGCAGTAATATGTAGATTATATTGAAATATTTTAGAAAAACAATTATTATTTTAGAGGAGGCCATTTTAAAAGATGCATATCTTTTAAAATGGGAAAAAATATAAAAATAAATATGCAATGCAAAAATTATAATACTTTAAAATGTTTATTTTGTTTAAATTAATATAAATTTAGAAATAGTGTATTTGAATCAAAGAAGTAAAAACATTAATTCATATTATTATTTCAGTTTTTCTGAGAATTTTGTTAGCATATTTATAATATATCATCATCTATAGTAGTTTCCATGTCATGTTCTCTGAGTTCACACAGGTGTCTCTGAAGTAAAATTGAAAATTAAGATAAAATCCACCTTAACTCTTTATGTAAAATTGCCAATCATAAAATAAAAAAAACACGGCTTTGTCGTTACTAAACAATTTATTTAAAAAGAAATTTTCTGTTCGCCAAAGATTTAGAAAAGAAAATTTTTAAATTGTTTACCAAGCTCTGTCTTTACATTGTCAGAAAAGTAATTTTGTAAATAAAGAGAATTTTAAGATGACTATTTTAAATATGACTGATTTTTAAGAACAGATTTCAAATATTCAAGCTGTAATAAATACAAAATCCTCTTTGTACCAATATTAAGAATTTTTTTTTTTTTCATTAGATTTTTACACTACTAAAGTATAATTATAAAATTTATGGAACTCAAAATTAGTATATGTTGGTACTGAAATAGGTTGGAAATGCATCGATTTAAGAGCAAAAACATACTTCTCTAATAGATTTACCAGACTTATTACTCAAAAATTTTTAATTCTTGAAATTATATTTTTGGATCTTATAATATGAATTGAAAAAATTGCATTTGCTTATTAAAGTCTGTATATTTACGTCAGTTACCACTTTCTATTTATTAAATATGAAATTATGACGATGCAAATTATTGATACCAGTTTAGAATCATTTGTAAATTAAACGGAAGATTCAGAAAGGTTCTAAGGAAGTACAGCCATTGATTAAACCAATGATAACAGATTTGTGAAATTACTTTCTTAAATGTAATAAATGATATGTGTTGATTAAAATATAATTGCTTTTATATTTTGTTATAAATATGAATTAAAAATTTTTTAACATGTAAAAAAAAAACTATGAAATTTTCACAATATGATCTTAAAAGAAATAAATAGTTTATATATTATATAGGTGAATTTTTATTTTATTTATCAAGATGTAAAATTGGAAACTTGGTATTGTAATCATTCATTCTATTTTTATAAGAGATTAAATTTTCATTTCAAAGTTATAAGATAATATTCTATGTTTTAAATAGGTAAATATAATAAGGGAATTTTGAAAAAGTATATATATGAAAAAATTATTTTCAGTAAATGATATATATACCTTCAATATGATTTGGCAAAAATATTAAATTTGTTTTCACCTTAAAAGTAAAGCTGAGGATGGATATTCATATTTATATTAATAAACTATATGAAATGAAAATATATTGTATGGAAAATTAAATAGGAAAGAATAAAACTAAAATCTACTATAACTCAATTTTACTAGCAATAAACAAATACATTTACTATAACATAAGAAAATAAACAAAAAATAGTTTGCAGTCCTGAGTATTAAAAAATGCATTTAAAAATATGTGACACCATTTTATTACTGCTTAAATTTATTAGATGTGAATTTTATTTCATTGTAATTGTTTAAATTTTGTATACTGAATTTTGAAATTGTAATTTTTGTTACAATTGAAAGTTTATTGATATCATTGACTTTTATACATATTTAAATTTTCAATGTATTTGATTATTTTTAATGCTTAATGTTACCAATTTATATTTTTTAATGTTTCATTTATCATAGGAGCACTCTGTTTTAAACGTTATATTTTTTTGGGCATGTATTTTATGAAGAAGAAAAAAAAAAAAAGTTTATTTTTTTTTTTTTTTATATTCTGTTCTTTATTTTATATTCTGTTCTTTCTTAATGTGAAAAAGACATCTTTTTAACACACTCTATATAATATTATATCTTAAATATTTTTTCCCCTTTAATAATTTGAATAAATTGGAAATGCTTGAATTCATTAAATTTTGTGAAAAAACAGGTTTAATAATTAAGTTAGAAATGTGTGTCTTTCCAAGTCTTCTGCAAAATTCTACTTTTTAAAACCTAACATTGCATTTTTATTTTAAAGAATAATCCTTCAACCACAATAGCATGTTTTTAAGTTATTTAAATTTTTCATTCTTTAAAGTAATTTTTTTTTTTTATATTTTAAATTATTTTTGAAACCTTTGTTATATTATCCTTGGAAAGTTAATTAAGCTATTTATAAACAGAAAGGTTTAATTATTTTAAACCATCAAATCAATCCTATGTGAGTTACTGTAATTAGAATCTTATTTTCAATTATAATATTTTTTTAAGTAGATAAATGTATTCACCAAATTGTTTTTATCGATAGTAAGCCAAGACTTCATGAATAGATAAAGTGAGTATTACTAATTTGTGATGGGTGCTAGTGAGGTATTGGTTCCACTTGAGCCCCTTACCTACACAGAAAATTTACTCACAAGCTAAGTTAAATGGAAAAACAATTTGGTCTACTCCTCAGTGCACCAGTGGTATCAGGGCCATCGACCTGGCGGTACTTTGGCACTTAATTGTGACAGGCAGGAACAAACTGCTATCACCCGTTTGCTCAGTGGACACCTCAGAACTATGACTTTCTCAGATGGTTTGAAAGCTTTCGACATTTGCACCAAGTGCTCCCCTGAACAGGCTTCCCCATCTCACATCTTGGCATGCTTGGGACTCAAATGTCAGGATCTCCTAGACAGGCCGTTGATGGTCTTGGAATTTCTTCGGGTATTTGAATTCATGGACTTGTCTAGCCCCACTGGACTTTGGGGATAGGCAAAGAAAGAAGAAGCCAAAGACCAAAAAAAACCCCACTTTGTTGCTGAAATTCGATGTTTAGGAACATGTTTTGGTACTTACGTATTAACGGTACCTTGGCGACAGACTTAGCGGTTTTTAAGTGTCGCCAATCTTTATTATTTGGAATAAAAAAATATTTTGAAAGCGTTTTGATTTTAAATGAAGTGTTTCATATATATTTTATTATTTGGAACAAAAATTTTAAGTGTAGATTGGCGCCCAATCTGTAGCTGCGGTTGGCGCCTGTGCTCTTTATTGGCGCAACTGTCGCCCAGGTACCGTTAATACGTAAGTACCCATGTGTTCAATAACATTAAAGAATAAAAAAAAAATTATTAATTTTTCACAGTTTTATTTTTTTGTAAATCCCTTTTCAATTTTTTTGTCTTTGCACAGTTTGAGATCCCTCCATTTCATAAGTATTAATATAATTTTAATCCTGACATTTTTGTCACTTCTATTTTAAAATAGATATATAAGAAAAATGTAATTTCTTCATTTTCAACTCTAAAAAGTTATAAAAAAAATTTTTACTTTTAAAAAGGAAGATTAATTATTATTAATTAAAGGTGAGAGTATCTTATCAATTCCTTTCTTTTTTATCAATTTCTTTTTGATGTTATGCTTGCAGCATTAAAGATATATATAAAATATTTATTTGTGTTTTTTTATATTTTTATAGGTTTTTGGATTATTCCATTGCTGAGAAATGCTTTGGTATTTACTTGTGACACATCACATTTATAATATGTTAGAAGATGATGATGAAACTGAAGGTTCATCAAATGTTTTGTCGCCCTTTGGCAATCATGTCTTAAGAGTGAATACATTTGTGGTAATTCCATCAAATAACCTTAAGTTATTGGTCCTTACAAGATTTTTTAAAAAAAATATTAATTGGTCCAAAGATATTGATGATCAAATTTTGAAGAATGTGAAAAGTTACCTGGACTAGTGCGTTTAAAAGAAAATTATTTCACAATTCAATATTTTAAGAGAAATTTCGACAAGGATTATAATTTGTTGTGCATTCCAAACACTCTCCATACGGCCGAGTTTCAAAAATGCCTTCATGATATTGTAATAAAAGCAGTTTCCAATCCTAAATACCGTGAAATTTTTGAAAATATTTTAATTATGAATTCTGATGAAGCTGTAAAATCTAATGAAAACTTGGATGAGAAAGTTGAAAATAATTCTGAAATTTTTTTAAACCATCAAATCGGTAAAAAAAATGGCACAATTTTAAATTGTTGTGTTAAAAAAATTAAGAAAAAGTATGCTTCTTTATCCATGGTTAAAAAGACGAGAAGGCATAAGAGACATAAAATGCATACCATTCGAAATAAGATGTTTCAAAGTCTTTCTAACACAATTTCAAGTAAAAGCATTAATGACAATGATACTGTTCTTCCATTTCCAACAACTGATTTTGATGTGATTGATTATTCACCTAAACCTGGGAAGTATGCAGCAGTTGAGAATATACCTTTGTCTAATAATAGTGCTGCAAAAAGTTTTCCAATTTTGAGTCCTATTAATGTTGAAAAATCTGTGAAAATAGATAAACAAATTAAAAAACACTCTGATGAATTTTTTAACATTATTGAGAGTGATAATGAGTCAAGTTTAAACTCTGATAAAGGTAAAAGTGAAAATACATATGAGGTGTTAGATTGTATGGAGAAAAAAATAAAGAAAAAAAGCCAGAAATATGATGCAGATATGGCTTGCAACAGTCCTTTTCAGAATCTTCATGAAATCAGTGCTGGAGAGAAAAATAAAGAGAGTGACACTATTCTTTCTTTCACAACAACTAATTCTCATGGGAATCAGTATTCACCCAAACCTGAGAAATATGCAGCAGTTGAGAAGGTGTCTTTTTCTAATAATGGTGCTGCAAAAAATATTCCAATTTCGAATCCTAGTGATGCTGAAAAATTTGAGAAAATGGATGACAACATTAAAGAAAAGCTTGAGGAATGTTTGAACATGATTGAGAGTGATAATGAATCAACTTTAAACTCTGATAAAGAAAAAATAAAAAATAAAGATGAAGCGCTAGAGTATATGGAGAAAAAAAAAAAAAAAAAAAAAGAAAGCCAGAAATATGAAACAGATATGGCTTGCAACAGTCATTTCCAGAATCTTCATCAAATGAGTGCTAGAGAAAAAATAAAAAGAGAGTGACACTATTCTTTCTTTCACAACAACTAATTCTCATGGGAATCAGTATTCACCCAAACCTGAGAAATATGCAGCAGTTGAGATGGTATCTTTTTCTAATAATGGTGCTGCAAAAAATATTCCAATTTCGAATCTAGTGATGCTGAAAAATTTGAGAAAATGGATGACAACATTAAAGGATTGTTTGAAAAAAGCTTGAGGAATGTTTGAACATGATTGAGAGTGATAATGAATCAACTTTAAACTCTGATAAAGGAAAAAAATAAAAAATAAAGATGAAGCGCTAGAGTATATGGAGAAAAAAAAAAAAAAAAAAAGAAAGAAAGCCAGAAATATGAAACAGATATGGCTTGCAACAGTCATTTCCAGAATCTTCATCAAATGAGTGCTAGAGAGAAAAATAAAGAGAGTGACACTATTCTTTCTTTCACAACAACTAATTCTCATGGGAATCAGTATTCACCCAAACCTGAGAAATATGCAGCAGTTGAGAAGGTATCTTTTTCTAATAATGGTGCTGCAAAAAATATTCCAATTTCGAATCCTAGTGATGCTGAAAAATTTGAGAAAATGGATGACAACATTAAAGAAAAGCTTGAGGAATGTTTGAACATGATTGAGAGTGATAATGAATCAACTTTAAACTCTGATAAAGAAAAAAGAAAAAATGAAGATGAAGCGCTAGAGTATATGGAGAAAAAAAAAAAGAAAAAAAGCCAGAAATATGAAACAGATATGGCTTGCAACAGTCATTTCCAGAATCTTCATCAAATGAGTGCTAGAGAGAAAATAAAGAGAGTGACACTATTCTTTCTTTCACAACAACTAATTCTCATGGAATCAGTATTCACCCAAACCTGATATGCAGCAGTTGAGAAGGTATCTTTTCTAATAATGGTGCTGCAAAAAATATTCCAATTTCGAATCCTAGTGATGCTGAAAAATTTGAGAAAATGGATGACAACATTAAAGAAAAGCTTGAAATGTTTGAACATGATTGAGAGTGATAATGAATCAACTTTAAACTCTGATAAAAGAAAAAGAAAAAGAAAGATGAAGCGCTAGAGTATATGGAGAAAAAAAAAAAAAAAAAAAAAAGCCAGAAATATGAAACAGATATGGCTTGCAGTAGTCCTTTTCAGAATCTTCATCAAATCAGTACTAGAGAGAAAAAAAATAAAGACAGTGACACTATTCTTTCTTTCACAACAACTAATTACAACAATGATTATTCACCCAAACCTGAGAAGTATGCTGCAGTTGAGAAGATGTCTTTGTGTAATAGTGGTGGTGCTAAAAACTTTCTAATTTTAAATCCCAATGATGCTGAAAAATCTGAGAAAATGGATGAAAAAATTAAAAAAAAGCTTGATGAATGTTTGAACATGATTGTGAGTGATAATGAGTCAAGTTTAAACTCTGATAAAAGAAAAGGCAGAAATAAAGATGAGGTACTAGAGTATATGGAGAAAAAAATAAAGAAAAAAGGCCATAAATATAAAATAGATATGGCTTACAACAGTTATTTTCAGAATCTTCATCAAAGCAGTGCTAGAGAAAAAAATAAAGAAAGTGATACTGCATTTGATTCTTCAATAGTTAACTCTCATGATTATTACTTTCAAGAAACAGAAAACCGTGAAAAAATTAGAAAAGTGTGTTTTTCTGATTCTAGTAATTGTGAAGCCGAAAATATTCTATTTTCTAATTCTAAAGATTTTGGAGAATTAGCTGAGAAAGTTCATGAGATGATTAAAGTTAAATCTTTGAACCATCTAGCCAATGAAAAAAATAATGATTCAAGTTTAAACTCTGGTGGAAATAAAAGTGAAAATAAAGTTGAAGGGCCAGAATTGAAGGAGGAAAAGGCAAAGGAAAAATACAAGATATATAAAGTACATGTGGATAACAATAATTCTTTCCAGAATCTTCATCTAAACAGTACTAACGACAGTAACACTAACAGTTCTTTCCAGAATCTTCATCAAAACAGTACTAATGATAGTGACACTGACAATTCATTCCAGAATCTTCATGAAAACAGTACCAATGACAATTCTTTCCAGAATTTTCATCAAAACATTACTAATGGTAGTGACTCTGCTTTCCTTTCTTCAGCAATTAATTTTAATAATTATTACTTTAAAAAACTTGAAAAACGCGGAGCAATTGAAATGTCTTGTCCTGATTCTAACAATTGTGAAGCCAAAAATATTTTACTTTCAAATTCTCATGATTCTATACTTGAGAAAATGTACAAGAAAGTTAAATATAGATCTGAGAAATTTTTAAGACATCAAGTGAATGAAAATAAATGTGATACAGTTTTAACTTCTTATAAAGATAAGCCACTAGCATTGTTAGATAAAAGAGAAAAAAGGCAGTGCAAATATAAAACACATACAGCTCAGAATGATCTATTTCAGAGTCTTTTTGAAAACAGTGATGAAGAAAAAATTAATGATAGTGATATAGTTTTTCATTTTTCAACAATCAAATCTCAAGAGAATGAACATAAACCTGAAAACAGCCAGGCTATCAAAGATGTGTCTTGTCCTTATTTTAATAATTTTAAATCTGGAGAATCAGCAGTGGAATTGGAGAAAAATCAAACATAAAACTGAGACATTTCTAAACCTTCAAATCACTGAAAGAGAAAATGATTCATGTTTAAATTATGATAAAGTAAAAAGTGAAAATAAAAATAAAGTTCCGTTACTTATTGTTAAAAACAGCAAAAAAAGACAGAAGCTATTTACAACTCAGAATGCTTTTTTTCAACATTTTTATGAAAGCAGTAGTGAAGAAATTATCAAAGACAGGGATACATTTTTTTCTCCAACAAAAAATTCTCATAATAACCAAAGTTCTTTCATTGAAAATGTAGCTTGTC
The DNA here is from genome assembly GCA_021605095.1 of Caerostris extrusa. NCBI lineage: Eukaryota > Metazoa > Arthropoda > Arachnida > Araneae > Araneidae > Caerostris > Caerostris extrusa. The sequence continues at coordinate 40,822 of BPLR01017053.1, read as the reverse complement.
CTGATTCTGATAACTTTTACAGCTGAAAATATTTTATTTTCGAAACCTTATGAACCTGGAAAATCTGCAAATATCGAAAAGGAGGTTAAAGATAAACATAAAAACTTTTTACCGATCAAACTCATGGGGAATTTATTGATTCAGGTTTAAGTTATGATATGAGAAAAAAAGATGTTAAAAATAGGATGTTAGAATCGAAGGATAAAAACAGAAAAAAAAATCACCGAAGTCATAAGAAACATGCAGCTCAAATAGATTCACCCCAAAATCTTAAAAGGAGTGCTGAAGAAATGTTTAAAGACAACGATAGTGCTTTCCCCTCTTTATTAAATATTTTTCATAAGGATGATAATGATTCTCATAAACCTGAGAACTATGTAGCAGCTGTGAAAGAATCTTGTCCTGATTCTAATTGTATAGGAAAAGATAGTCTATTTTTGAGTCTGCATGAAGTTAGAGAATCTCCCAAGAAAATGGATGAGAAAATTAATGAGAAATCTAAAAAATTGATGAATCATATAAACAATGAAGAATTTACTGATTCTGTTTTAAGTTCTAATATAAAAAGAAAATGGAAATGATGATGCAGCACCAGAATATAAAAAAGAAAAGAAAACACATCAAAGACATAAAATCGATATGTCTCAAAGCAATCCTTTTTTCAATATTAGTAATAGTAATGCATTGGGTAAAAAAATTAATGATAGTGGCATTTTATTTTCTAATTCATTTAACTCTCATGAGGATGATTGTAACTCTTTAAAAACCCATAAATTTTACAACTGTTAAAAAAGTGTCTAACTCTGTAGCTAAAAATAATTCATGCTTGATTTCTAATGAAACTATAGAATATGGTGAGAAAGTTAATAACTCTGAGAAATTTGTGAATCATCAAGTCAGTGAAGTACACGGGGATCTGATTCTAAAAATTTATAAACAAAAAGTCAGAATAGGATATGTAGTAGAGAAAGAAAGGCCACTACAGATCAAATTGAGTATGTTGTTTTAAAAACTAACCATACAGATGAGTTGTTGTCTTCTGAACAAAAGCCGGAAAAAAAGGTTCTATACGTTTAAAACTCAAAAGATCAAAAGGACTATTCACTTTCAAATTCTCATTTAAGAAAAAAAGGAAAATGAGTATACAGTATCAGAATATAGTGATAGTAAAATGAACAAAAACATCATGTTAAAAAAAGTCCCCAAGGTAAGCTTCTACAACCTTTACTGCAATATTTCATTGAAAATGAGTGTCTAATTTGTGGGTTTATGACAACTAAAATTTCTAAACATAATCACATCAAACATTTATCTAGCCACACTGATGGAAATTATTATAAGTGTGATTGTTGTAACATTCAGTATACCTCTGTAAAAGAATTGTATTTTCATACAATTCAAAAACAAAACAGAATCTTTACAGTTGTTTTATTTGTAAAAAAAAAAATACAAAAGAAAACATTCTGTATTAGTTCACCAATTAAAAATCATATACATTCGGATAATTCAAGTAGGGGTAAGGCTTTTTATTTACAAAAATTCCTACCATTATTTATTTGTTCAATTTGTAACATGAGACTGTCATCATTTGAATCAGTTAAGAATCACAAAAAGAACTCACAAGAAAAATGAAAATTATCAATGTTTATTTTGTGGTAAATGGTTTGCAAATACCGTTTTATTGAATTATCATTTTCATGCACGTATTATCTGTCAACCTTCGTTTTGTGAGAGAAAATTTAAATTTTTTTCAAAATTTCAGAAACATAAGTCACACACTAAAATTATAAATTCATATAACTGTAAATTTTGCGAGAAGAGATTTTATTTTCGGAACAATCTTTTTAAACATGTCAAACTTTTTCATGGTGATTATTAAATATTTATTAAGCATTTTATTATTTAATTTTTTAATATGAAATTAAAATATTTTAATTAGTATAAAATAATAATAATGTTTTGTAAAGACTTCAAATGAAATCATTTTAGTAATTTTTAAATTGTTTGCCTTTTATTAAAAATGATAAGAATTATAAATATATGTAACAACTCAGTACATGCTGAGTGTGGTGCTTAGGTGTGGTTGAAAAACTAAATGGAACCAAAAGATGAATAGGCTAGAAACTTGAGTCCTTTCTTTATTTTTAACATTGGGAATTTTAAGAGTTAGAAACATGGCATGTAAGGCAACAGGAGAAATAAACAATACATAGGTAAAAAAGGCAACTAAATTTGGGATGTTCAGGATAAGAAATCTGAGAAATGGTACATAACATGTTATTATATTTATGCATTCTATAATGAAAGTTTATTCTAAATTGATGAAATTTTATTATTTTAACTTTCATATACTTTAATTCATAAATATTAATTATTTTAGTTGGTGTATTAAAAATAACTGGAATTGGACCTGATTTTTATGAAATGAATTTGATGTGGAAAGTTGAGTGATTGCTTCTTTTTGAATTTATGCAAAATATTTTGCATTATACATTTTATATCAAAATTATTAGAAATTTCATAATGAGGATGTGTTCTGAAGAAAATTGTATTTCTGTGAGAAAAAATGCCAATTTTAACATTTTTAAATATTTTACTATTTGCTGAAAATTGTTTGTTTTTAATTGTTTAAAATATTTTATATTTTTGATATTTTCTAATTTTTATATGTATTGTTTTAGTTATTTTGCATATCTTGCATCAAACAAAAAACTGCATGCCATTAAACAATTTAAAACTTGCTTATTATACATATTGTTCATAATGAAAGTAACATGAATAAAATCATGTTTTCCCCTTAATTTATTTCCTAAGCATTGTAAGTATATTTGATCATATGCATTTTTTGAAAATCCTTTTGATGTTATTGTTTGCACAACTTATTGCAGGAAATAGTCATCAATACTTATCATAATGGTATAGCCATAAAGATATAAGTAATTATTGTAATTTCCTGTTTGTAATCCATATCGGTATATTTCCTACTTATAATTTTCAGATCAATAATAATCTGCAGTCTTTATAGTCTTTAGTTTTCGATAGCATACTTTATGTTGTTAAAATTCCATTAGTTTTATCCCTGATTCAAATATTAACTTAGTATAGCATTTTTCAAATTTAAGAAAATTTTTGATACCAAAAAGAATATTAATAAGTTAGCATATTTTGCCTTAAATATGATCTTCAATTAAAAGAAAAGATTTATGCATAAAATAAACCATAATGGAAATAAAGTATTTACGGCAATATAAATATAGAAACAAATAAAACAAATGATTTATTTGTGAATGTAAGAATTAATGTAGGTATAAAAACACATAACAGAAAACATGAAATTTAAATTTATCAAGCTGTCCTGAACAGAAAAAAAAAAATTCTGACAATATGTAATATTTGTATATTAAAGAGATAAAAATGAAATTTGATTCCCTGAAAACAGTAATATTTGATTACTTCTTTCTAAGCCTTATTTATTTATATAATAATCAACCTTCTTAAATTTTTATGAAAATACAGAATCTTCTATTATCCAAAACTGTTTATAAGTTCCTGAGTTTTTTTAATTGTTTGTTCCTTTTTTGGAAGTTTCATTCATTATCTTTGAATAAAAAATACAATCTTAGGTGAAGCTTTTTAGAAATAAATTTTCACCAATATATCTGAAAAAAAAAAAAGTGTACATTATAATGTGCAGCTAGCATAAAAAAATTGTGAGATTTTTAACTTATAGTCCTTAGTCCTTCTAGTTAACAGGAGTAGGTGGACACTAATTTTTTCCTCTTACATAAATATGCATTAAACAAATTTTTTATATTAATTGAAGAGTAATTATATTTGAGCTAAGAGAGCTTACAGGAAAATTTCTTGTCCAGTTTTTCTAGATGCTAGCTAAATTTATATTTATTTCAAATTATATATTTGGGAAACAAAATTACTGTATTTTTTTTTTTTTGTTTGTTTATTTGTACTGTTTATATTTGTATGATATTTTTAAGGGGAAATACATGTTTCTTTATTGATTCTAATTTTCTCATATTGGTTTCTGTTCTGGTTTACTTGATAAAAGACTAGTAGTGTCTATTCCTACTATATTTAGTAGATTCTATTCCTCCTTCTTCATCATGTTGAGGATTTTACTTCTTAATTTAAAATGATTTCTCTTTTAATCTTTTTATAAATTATGTTTCTATTTAACTCAAAGCAATTATAAATGCTCAACATTTATAATTTATTTATTAGTATATGTATATATAATCAATTATCTGTAAGAAAAAACAGATAAATATGTGTTAAAATAGACCTCCTTCTCAATTTTCAAATTTGTCTAAATAATAATTAACATAAAGAAACTTGTATATACCTTTTGCTACCTATTTAATTTAAAAAGATATGGAATTATTTAATATTTTTCAGTTGCATATAAGTGCTGATTATTATAAATCAAGGGCTACTTGTATTCTGAGAATTGTTAAAATTAGTTTGCAGTCCCATTTATTTAAAATATTGAAAATAAACATTTGCTACAAAAGGAAAATTGGGCACTTTTACTTTTGTGTGGCACTAAGCAAAATATATACGATAGCAAGGTTTTATTGTATATCTCTCCAAACAGCATGACCCTTTACATTAGGATTGCCATATTTTACATTTTGGACATCTTATATTTGAGGTAAATTTAAAAAATTTTATTTGATACAAATTTTATATTTGGCATGAAGTGGTGCCCTGCTGATGAAAAAGTGCAGAAAATTTTCGTTTGCAGTTTAAATTTACTTAATTTTTTATTTGGTAGTAGAAAAGTATAGATATTTGTGATCGATCTTATTAAAACAAATGTAATTCTAACTCATTGTAAATAATCCCATAACTAGATTATGAAAACATTTGTTGTATGTGATAACTCTCGCACAAGTGATTCTATTCTGCTTTTTGCTAACTGTTTTTTTTTTTTAAAGGAGAAAATAAATTTAACATAAAATTTGAATTATATAATTTTGCTGTTGATTCTTTTTATGTCAGTGGCAAACTTAGAAGTGAGGAAATGTAACCCTCACAGCAACATAATTCTGTGGACTAACATTTCTGATCATACTTTTTAAGTAAAAAGCTTTTAATCCTAACCAAAGTATTTTTATTGTTAATATAAAATAAACTAAATTGAATATCAAGTTTAAGATTTAATTTACTTATACATAAGAGTAATGTGTCGGATAATATTTTCTTTTGTTAAGAATAGCTCTATAAAATAGCAAGCAAACATTTAGTATAAGGAGCAGCTTGACTCTACATTTTCCATTGGAAAAAAACCTGAGAAATTTTGTTCTTGAAGCTAACCATAAAAGGTGACAATCCTGAAAGGAAATATTACATTTCAAAAAATATTTCTACTTAAATCTAATTAAAAATACCCAAAATTATTTATGGAAGAATTCATTTTAAATTACTGTGTTAAAAATTTCAAAAGCTTTTATACTGCTATAATTTATATGCAGCATTTAGGTGGGTATGAGTATGGGATAGTAAGAATTATTGAGCATACCTTGTAAACATTATAATTGGCACATAAAATTACAGAATTAACTATTATGTACACATTTACAAATTACGATACAGCCATGTCTAGAAACACTTAGTTTTGATTAAATTCTATTATTTATGTTTCCAGATACAGGAGTAAATAATATTGTCCTTATAAATGACACATTACAAGCAGAGCTTTGAAAAAGATGTTAAAATCAATGTTGCAATTTAAAAATATATGATATATAAAGTTTATGAAAATATAATTTGCTGAAAAGATATGATCTACAAAATCATTTTTGAGAAAATGTACAAGTTACTATTAATTTTTTTAACAAATATATTTAAGGCAAATGTTAATATTTACACTCTTTAATTTTGAAGTTCAATAGAATGTTTGAATCTTTTGTTGTTTCATTATACTGAATATTTCAATCATATATAGATCCAAAGATGTGCATTCACTTTTGATCTTGATGTTCTGCAGAGAATAAGCACCATGTAATTTAAATTTTATTTTTCCTTTGTAAAATGATCATTTTTATTTTAAATATGTAAATAATTTTTGTTTTTAACTTGATGTTTATCCTTTTGAATTTATATTTGTAAATTTATATTCAAATGTTATAAATGCGCACTACTGATTAAAAAATAAGCAACAAGTAAAACAAATTATATCGGGCCTGAATGGTCGAGTGGCTGGCGCTCTGACGCTCGGTACCACAGGTTTCAAGTTCGAGTTCCGGCTGTGCCATGGATGTTTGTAATAGTTCGGAATCCACTTTAAGCCGTAGGTCCCGGTCTCATATGACTGTAACAGCGTCACGGAGCAACAGTCAGACTTCTACCTACGGGTGCTCCATTACAGCAGAAGCTGCCCCCTTTCCCTCCATCCAAGAGTAGATCACTCATGGGATGTCCGTCTCGCCCTGCAGGACATTGAGAATTAGTCACAAATTATATCAGGTATAATTTAAAGCTTAAATGTATTTTTTATTGTGAAGAAGTGAGATGAATAAATTGCAAATCATTGGCAAAGAAATCGTTTGAGTGAAGAGATGTGTTTGATGGATTAAGATTTTACAAACATATTAATACAATTAAACAAAACCTTTAATATCAAGTTAGAAAAAAATAAAGGCCAATTCTAGTAAAGTATTGATAAGAATAGAACTGAGAACTCGATATCCCCCCGTAAATTTCTGCCTATAATCTGTGGATTGTAAACTTAATTGATAAGAACCTATTGTGAATAATTTAAAATTGTAAATTATGATACCTTGCTCAAGTTAATTAAAAGAAAAAAATTGATGACAAAAATAGAAATCAAAATTAAAAGTAAAGAATATGAGAAATTTTTTAATTTTTATATTTTTTTATTTTTTATTAAAATTTTATTATTTTTTATTTATATTTTTATTTATTTATTTATGTTTATTATATTTTAGTAATTTTTATAAATATTTTTATTTATTTTTTATTAATTTTTATTATTTCTGAAAAATAAAAAGAAGAATGTAAAAAAAGAGAATAGCTACAAAATTAAGAAACAAGAAAGGAATAACAAATCTTTTAACAAGATTGATTTTGGCTGCTACATTTTTACACGGACTGCTGATAAGCATTCAACTGAAGGCGGTGCTAAAGTCGAATATTGCCAATAATATCATTTCCATCCAATATTTTCCATACCTTATTTGGTTATAAAAATGTAAATATCATAACTCGCGTGTATTTCATTGATTTTGTGGGTGCTGTATCTTTCTTTTATTACATCATAATAAAATTGTAAAACAATTTAATTTATTTTATTTCCATAACAATGTTCGCTTGTTGCTTATTTTTAAATAGTAGTATACTTTGTAATGTTTTAAATATAGAATTTTTGTATCGTGTTTAAATGTACAGCCTGAGTAAAAACTTTTAAGGCCAGTAAAAATTTTTGAGAAAATGTAAAATGAAATAAAAGGGATTCAAATAATATTAATTATTAAAGTTCATTGATAAGAAATAAATGCTGTAAACATAATTTGTAAATACATAATTATGAGAAACATATGGTTATTTACAAAGTTAGTATTTCTGCCTGAGTAAAAAAACTTTAAGGCCACCAGTCATTTTTTTAAAAATAAATATAATATAATCGTGTAATTACCATTTCAACTACCAGCTTGTGACAATGCTGCAATTTTCATATTTGTCATACGTTTCTTCGAAGTATTGGTGATCTTTGTGAAGATGGCCAAGTCAACAATTGGTTCCAAGTCAATAATGTTGAAATTGTAAAATGGTCAGCTAGATCACCTGACCTCAATCCAATCGAGAACCTTTGGGCTGACTTAGCAAGAAGAGTTTATTCAAATGGCAGACATTTTACAACAGAGCTGAAATGTACTATAGAAGATGCCAAGAAGATATATGAAATCTACTATAGAAGATGAAGAAGGTATAAAACCGGCCCCACCCTTTGTCAAAAACTCGTTTCATCCATGAAAACAAGAATATTCGAAGTAATGGCGCCTACCCAACCTCCTAAGAAGTTGTAATTTTTTTGTTATATGTTATTTTCTATGTTGGCCTTAAAGTTTTTATTCAGGCTCAAATATTCATCTGTGTGTTCTGTAATATTTTCTAATAATAAAATATTTGCAAATTAATTTTTCTACTTTTTTTACTTTTATTTAAGCTCAATAATAATCAATCAAATGGTATTTTAATTCCTCAGTTTAAATGTTTCCATTTTCTCAAAAATGTCTACTGGCCTTAAAGTTTTTTATTCTTCTGCATTGCTATTTGTGAACTTGTTTCAAGTGTTTTCTATGTATTATTACTAGTGTGTTTCATATGTATTGCTACTATCGTGTAAGTGTTTTATCTATATTGTGATAGAATAGTAACTGTTTGTTGTTAAGTGTTGTGCGGTGCTTAAAACGTAAATTGTGGTGCTTAAATATTGTGAATAAATATTGTATTTATATCTGTGAAGCTTTGGATTATTCCGCTTTATTATAATTATATAAAAACGATTGTGATTGTATCTTTTGTTCTACAATTTTAATCTATACACTGTGATTGTTGGTCCCTAAATATTGTGATGAAATAAATCTTGATGTTTTGAATGGCATTTTTTCTTTTCGTTTAGCAATAAGTAAATTTGTCATTTGTGATAGTATTAAATATTTTATCTAAAGGTATAGTTTGAATTTGTCTAGTTATATTTCTTAGAGACAGAAACAACTGTATATAAAAAATAAATGAAACAATGCATTTTTTATCATTGTAAAATTTAGGTATTCAAGAAAGAGATTTGCTTAATAATCGGAAGTACTGATAAACCTTAATTTAAACTATAAACTAACTAAATCTAAAAAAAAAAAAAAAATTAATTAATTTAATTTAATTAATGAATTAATATTTGAAAAAAAACTGTATTAGCATCCAGTGTCATCCACTACAAGTTCAAAAAAAGTTTTTGAACTTGAGTGGATGAATAAATAATATTTTATTAACGATTGAAAAGTTGAACAAGATATATAAAGGGGTAACTAATAGAAGAAATTGGAAAAGAATTCAAGCGAAATTCTAAAACATTTTAATCCAAAGTTCATCGCTTAATAAATAAATTCTAGGAAAATTATAAAATTCGTGTATTATTAAATTATTACCATTTCAGCGTGCCGAGGATCCCTATGTTTCGCGGGCTTTATCTTGGAGAAGAATAGCAATCATAAATATATAAATATCAGTCATAAATCTACATGATATATTCACTACGATGTCAATGCTTTGATACTGTGGGTAATGCAATTTTAAGAATCCATTAAATCATTTTAATTTAAGATTAATATTTATTATACTGTGTAATCTTATTTTTAGAAATTCTGTAAAAAAATTAATATTTTTCATAAAATAATAATAAATTTCAGAAATTACTTCATGTTAAAAAAAAATCAAATAGAATTAATCTAGAAAATCGACGAATAACATTTTTTTCGTTTATATAAAGTCAAATGCGCATTGTATTGTTTATAAAGAATGCAGTATGTTAAAATTAACATTAGAACTTCTCAATCTAATTAACATATGACCAGAAATATTTATTGTCTTTAAGAAAAAAAGGCATTTAATTCCAAGCAATTTTTAAAATAAATCAAATTTTACAATCGTCTACGGAAATAACAGATAACGAACACTTTTCAGCAGACGATATTAAAACTAACTGTTTAAAACATTTTAAATAAAATCTTTCTTTTAAAAACTAATTTTCTTTTAATCTTTAAATAAACAAGTAATATTTAAAAAAAAAAAATGTTTTTAAATCAATTCCTATTTTTTTTTATCACTATATTGCAGAAAACCCTTTCTTAATTCCTTTGTTTATTTTTATTTTAACCTAAAATTTTTTAATTTTAACTTTAACTTTTTATTTTTGGGCATCGACAACGGACTCCTAATTTTAATTTTCGTTCTCAAGCAAGAGATGTTTTTCCTAATTTTAATTGTTTTATTTTATTTATTTTTACTGTTTAATATAAAAACTTCATTTTTGTGCTAATGTTTAAATTACTTTAAGATGTGGAGGTTTTGTGGTTCTTAAAACCACCTTGGAACTCCGTAACCGGTACGCCCGTTGCCCTATAAATAATTTTCATTCCTTTTTTTTAAGTTTATCTAGCGCCATCTATTAGTAGATATATGCAATTTAAATCTAAAAAAAAAACTAAAATTAGTGAATTTAATATTAATAAAAAAAACTGTATTATCATCAAGTGCCATCCACTACAAGTTAAAAAAAAAAATGTATTTGAACTTGAGTGGATGAATAAAAAGTATTTTATGAACGATTGAAAATTTGAACAAGATATATATAGGGATAGTGTGAGTTAATAGAAGGAATTCAAAAAAAGACATTTAATTCGAGGCAGTTTTTAAAATAAATGAATTTTACATTCGCCTACGGAGAAAATAAATTCGAACACTTTTCAGCAGACGACTTTAAAACTGAGATCAAACTAATTAAAACATTCTAAATAAAATCTTTCTTTAAAAAACTAATTTTTTTTTTTTTTTTTTTTTTTTTTTTTTTTTTTAATCTTTAAATAAAAAAAAAAAAAACATTTAATTCGAGGCAGTTTCTAAAATAAATAAATTTTACAATCACCTACGGAAAAAATAGTTAACGAACACTTTTCAGCAGACGATTTTAAAGCTAAGATCAAACTTGAACACATTCTAAATAAAATCGTTCTCTTAAAAACAAATTTATGTCCTAATCTTTGAATAAAAAAGACATTTAATTCGAGGCAGTTTTTGAAATAAATAAATTTTACAATCACGTACGGAAAAAATAGATAACGAACACTTTTCACCAGACGATTTTAAAGCTAAGATCAAACTTTAAAACATTCTAAATAAAATCGTTCTGTTAAAAACTAATTTTTGTTCTAATCTATGAATAAAAAAGGCATTTAATTCGAGGCAATTTTTGAAATAAATAAATTTTATAATCGCCTACGGAAAAATAGATAACAAACACTTTTCAGCAGACGATTTTAAAACTAAAGGTCAAACTGTTAAAAACATTCTAAATAAAATCTTTCTTTAAAAAACTAATTTTTCTTCTAATCTTTCTTTGTAAAATTAAGATCAAATTGTTTTAAATTTTTTTAAACTGAGATCAAACTGGACGTTCGATACGAAAGAAGCTCGCCCATTATGTGCTATCGTTTGGACGCTGCTTTAGATGAATGACACATTTTCGTGCCTGCTAAATTAAATAATCGGTCTCATTATCAATTGGAACTTCGTTTGTCTGACAGGTATCTCTTCGTCTTTTCTTTCTGACGTCTGTTATAAAATTCTTAAATTTCCGTACACCCGCGATTTTTTTAAAATTTTTATTTATTATTTATTATTTTTATTATTTTTTATAATGCGTGAACATAATGTTGTCCTGGTTAGGGATTCGTGGCACAATCCAAAAAATGCAACAAACGCATAAAGTGATATTCCAAATTTGCAAATTTTGGTGGGAAAATGGTAGTTTGGCTCCCCTTAACTCTTGAAATGATTCATGAATAACGTTAATCCTCGGGAATTTTCTGGAGAATTTGGCTTTTTTGGCATTTCGCTTGAAGTGTTTTGTAGTAAGGTTTTGAAGTACTTTTCATGTTTTGGCTTGGGATTTTAAACATTTGTATTTCCCATGGCTATAAGTACTCCTAGTGCGTTGATCAATTCCTTCTCCTTGAAGTTTCATATTTATTCCTTTTGGCATTTTCGGTGCCTATTGAGCTGTATAGTGCTTCTTATTGCATTTAAATGGCTATCGCTCTGACCTTTGGTATCAAAGGCTTCAGGTTCGAATCCAGGCGGTAGCATGGATGTTTGTGAGTGGTTCGGAATCCACTTTAAACTGTAGATTCCGGTCTGTTTAGCCCTCCTGTGCACAAGATGACCATAGAGTGACAAACCAAATCTTATTGTATTTAGAATACTTCATTCTTCATTTATGCCTAGTACTTTCAAACTATGATGTATTCTCTTAGCTATTGAATGTGATGGTGATTCTTTTAAAATTTGGAATACTTCATTCTTCATTTATGCCTAGTACTTTCAAACTATGATGTATTCTCTTAGCTATTGAATGTGATGGTGATTCTTTTAAAATTTGGAATACTTCATTCTTCATTTATGCCTAGTACTTTCAAACTATGATGTATTCTCTTAGCTATTGAATGTGATAGTGATTCTTTTAAAATTTAGAATACTTCATTCTTCATTTATGCCTAGTACTTTCAAACTATGATGTATTCTCTTAGCTATTGAATGTAATGGTGATTCTTTTAAAATTTGGAATACTTCATTCTTCATTTATGCCTAGTACTTTCAAACTATGATGTATTCTCTTAGCTATTGAATGTGATGGTGATTCTTTTAAAATTTGGAATACTTCATTCTTCATTTATGCCTAGAATTTTGAAACTTTGATATATTCTTTTGGGTATTGTATGTGATAACGTTTCTTGTAGTAGTTGGAATACTCCATTCTTCATTTACGACGACATTTATCTTACTTTTGTATATTCTTTTAGAGATTCTTGACCAATTCATTCTTCATGAAGTTCTCGATCTGTTCATCATTGGTATATTCATTTGGCTATATGAATGTAGCATTCTTGTAGTATTCCAATCAATTGATTCATATATCTCGTGCATTATTAAACATCGGCATATTCCCAAGTTTATTCATCCGTTCTCGAATGTTCACACATAATAAGTTGAAGTTTGCCGAGCAGAATTTCAGTATTTTATGATTTAAATTTATGAAAAATCGCACAGCAAGCTTGAGTGAATTATTTTATTTATTAATTTATTATTTTTGTTTTTGTTTTTATGGGGAACAAAAAAAAAAAAAAAGAATGACTCCAATTGATGCCTCAGTATCAAAATATAAAGAAACATGGGGTACCTTACATCTTCCAAGCAAGGTAGAAGCGTTATATAGATGCACAATCTGGCAAATTAAATAAAGTGTTTGCCCTTTTTCTAATATGCACAAGATACAAAAGAAGTTTAAAAAAAATAAACAATTCAAAATTAAGTACTAATTTAATTGCTTAAAATAAAAAATTTGGCATTCACATATAATGAAATATTTCTACCAACTAATTTACAAAAAAAATAATAATAATAATAATAATAATAATGAATAAATATATTATCACCATTAATTAATGCTTCAAATGTAATATACACTAATAAAATTAATTATTACTAATCAACCAAAAAATTAAAACAATTAATTAATGTTACAAAAATAAAGTAAATTAGAATTAACACTAAGAATTTACATATAAAAATCATTTTAAGTAATAAATTAAATGAACTTAGATAATAAAATCAGGGGCCTGATGGTCGAGTGACCAGCTCTCGGTGTCACAAGTTCCGAGTTCGAGTCCCGGCAGTACCATGGATGCTTGTAGTGGTTTGGAATCCACTTTAAATCGTAGGTCCAAATCTAATGTGACTGTAGAGCGTTGGGCGTAGAACTGACAACCGTACCATGTAAAAAGAAAACATCTCCTGTCTTGAATTCTGCTAGTAGGCAGACGACCTTGGCCCACCATGGGGCTGTTGCGCTACTGATGATGATGATGATGAGATATTAAAATCCCAGGTTAAACAAATCAATAAAAAAAAAAACAATATCTAAACATAATTAATGAACACAAGTACACAATAAAAAATGTTAATAATTTTACTAAATATAAATTTAGTATCATAAAAGATGAATTTTTATCTAAATCATCAGCATATTTCACACTAAATATGACAAACTAATATGTCACATTTCCCCCAACCCATTAGAATAGAGATTTGTTTGTTTTTGATGTTTATCTGTCTGGGATTCTCTCATATTTCCCTTGAAAAGTCCTTGCCTTTTTACAAGCGATTTATCTAAGTGTTAATATCCTTAGTCATTTTATTCTGATGTTAACAATTACGTTTTACTTTTAGTTTGATTAACTCTAAAAGAGTGTTTTTTAGTTGTTTTTTTTAAACTATAATTTATTTTTTACTTTGATTAACTCTAAAAGCGTGTTTTTAAACTATAATATTTAGATGAGGTCCCGGTACGGAGGACTGGAACTATAGTTCTTACAATATTTTAATTGTGAGTAAAACAAAGGTTAAATGCGAATATGTCGAGCATATGTCGAGAGCAGGATTCTAACAGAAAATCTCCTGACCCGTAGTCAGGCGCGTTATCCGTTGTGCTACTGCCCACGCAGGTTTGAATGTCTTAGATACTTTCATTCTACATGGGTTAAATTGCTCTTCATAAGTTAAAATAAAATCACTCATCCTGGCGATCCTAATCATGATGAGTTAATAAACTCATATGAGTTATATTTTAGTGTCGTCGGTCCTTGATAAGTCTACAATGTTTAAGTTGCATCTGATCGCTTAAAGTAGGGCAAAATCGAGCCCAAAGAGTCAGCTACAAACAAACATACAGGTGAAACTAATAAAAGCGTATTAAAAAGCGAATGGGTCTCGCGAACCTATTATAAACCGATTTGTTGCAATGTGAACATATCCCTCAAAGTTCTTCACTCCGATTAGAGACTTTTTTTTTTTTTCCCCACACTTCAAAGAATTTCTCGCAGATGTCCTTGTTTGATTAGCTGTCACTCATTGCGAAGAAGAGATAATGTGGTTTATTTCTAGCGGTTAGACCAGGGATGGGCAAACTTTTTTTTTCGGTCGCAGGCCAAAAATCGAAAAAAAAAAAAAAAGTTTGGCGGGCCAAGATAAATTTTTCTAAAATTTTAAAAATATTTATAATATTAATAACCATTTATTATAACCATAACATTTATAATATTAATAACCAATAATATATATGCTTTATTTTGGAAATATTTTACGAATAACCCAAACAAGCACTAGCTACGCTACACTTTTAATAATTTCCCACTATTCACAATGACGCTATGTGTCCGCAATCTTTCCATACGCAATCAATAATATTAGAACTCGCGCCAAAAGAAAAAGCCGCTGGCTGGAGCTAAAAATGCGCAGTCTGCCACATGTGAGGTCTAATTCACCTATATTGGATCCCCATAAGTCTGCTCCCCGAGAAGAGATAGCGCCGCTTGTTGGTGCCAATCTACAGCTATAACTAACAAAGAACTTCCGCTTTCAACACTTTATCGATTGAAAGCTGTCTGTGCTGCAATGTCCGTTGATTAATGTTTTGTAGAACAAAAATAGAAAAGTACAAAAATCATTTGTTCTTTGAAAAAAGAAAGAAAAAAATATTTAATCAAAGTAGAAAAGGAGATGGATGTATAATCTATAAATATACATTTCTTTTAATTTGCCTCGGACCGGCAAATTAAAATTCTATCCGCGGGCCGGTTAGAACCTTCCGGCGGCCGGAGTTGGCACGCGGGTCATAGTTTGCCCATCCCTGGGTTAGACGGAGACACTCGGGCGAGAACGACTCGTACTCTCTTCTGAATAACGGCTTTTGATATTTTAGACCAGCATGGGCTCATGGGCTGCTAAAGGTCTTTTTACTAATGTTCCTCATTGAATATGAATATCGAGCCCTACATAATTGATGATTCTATTGAGAATAAGCCTTTCTTTCGTAATTTTGAAATATGAAGCAATTTATGATCTTCAAGTTTGATTGTTATTCCGGTACAGTTCCATTCATTCGCTGCATGTATTAATAGTTTTTATTTTACATTATAAAAACAGTTTAAAAATTAATAATCTAGGTAATTAGGTAACTTTTTTTATCAACTGTAATAAAAAATTAAATAATAACAAGTAATATAAAAAAAAAATTTTTAAATCAATTCCTACTTTTTTCACTCTATTGCAGAAAAGTCTTTTATAAATAATTTTCATTCATTTTTTTAAGTTTATCTGGCGACATCTCTTGGTAGATATATGCAACTTAAATCTAAAAAGAAGACTAAAATTACTTAATTAAATTTAATCACTGAATTAATATTTGAAAAAAATTGTATTAACATCCAGTGTCATCTACTACAAGTCAAAAAAATGTATTTGAACTAGAGTGGATGAATAAAAAGTATTTTATTAACGATTGAAAATTTGAAGAAGTTATTTTTTGTTGAATTTTATTAAAATTCAATATGATAGTCAAAAAAAAAAAAAAAGATTTATGTGCATATTTTATTATAAATGAAACTATATTTTTGTATTAATTTTCAGTTTTCTTTTCAACTATACTTAAACATTTGATTTCTTTTAATTTTGGAGAGAAAAAAATATATACCGAAAATACACAAAAAAAACCTACCGAAAATATTTCAGAATTTGAACTTCTGAGGATTAAAAAATGGTGTAAGTAATTTAATTTTTAAACAATAAAGGGCTGGTTTATATAATTATTTTTTTTTTTAATTTCGTGTTGCTTGGTACTTTACACTATTTTTGATAAAACTCAGAACGATTTGGGTATTTATGAGCATATCTGTTCCATGTCTATACATATGGGAATTATGTACATATCTATGTCATAAACTGCACACAATTTTTGCAGAAGAGGTATTTCTATGTAATATGTCTTACAGTAGATCAGGGGTGGCCAACCCAAAAGATCTTGCGGGCCACTTTGGAAATGCATCGTAACTCCACGGGCCGCATATAAAATTATGTATCTCCCTATTAGATTTAGACCCACTATAGAATTTTATCATTCTATATAGCAGGTATAAGTTGAACCTAAAGCTCAAACAATTTTTTGTGCCAGATTTCTCCAATTGAAAAATTTCTCTTTTGTGACGTATGATAAAAATCTATTTTGATTCTTATTTTTCAAAAATGCGTTTTAATCAATATTGCATTGCAAGTCAACCAGTTCCATTTGGAGATATTCTGGGGCCGACTCGATTTCAACATGAAAGGGAGATGAATATATTTCAGAAATTTTGTTGTATTTCTCTAACTCTAAATTACTGAATCGGCTTTCAAAAGCAGCTGTAAATTTTTCTTACTTCTTTTGCATATATTTGATGTAATTTGTTGTTGTTGTGACTAATCCTCAATGTCCTGCAGTGCGGGACGGGCATCCCATGAGTGATCTACTCATGGATGGAGGGAAAGGGCAGCCTCTGTTGTGATGGAGCACCCGTAGGTAGAAGTCTGACTGTTGCTTCGTGACGATCTTACAGTCATATGAGACCGGGACCTACGGCTTAAAGTGGATTCCGACCCACTACAAGCATTCATGGCACCGCCAGGACTCGAACCTGAAACCTGTGGTACCGAGCTCCAGTGCGCTAGCCACTCGACCATTCAGGCCCTTGATGCAATTTTGAATATATGGATGCACACACAATATATATTGTAATGCTTTTGTCTTAATGCTTAATGGTTTTGTTTACTTTTTGCCATTATAAAATAAATATATTTTGTAAAAACGTGATAAATTTCGCGGACCGCAAACATTTTCAAGGTGGGCTGCGGGTTGGTCACCTCTGTCTTAGATGATGAAACATTTTTCTTAATTTGTTAGTCGGTATTAGAAAAAATTTTAAATCGGAAAACTTTAGTGAAGGCTTTCTCAATGGTAAATAATTTAATTAATATTTTAAATAAAATGTGTTTTGTCTAAATTTAATTACTTTCGATATTAACACCTTTGATACCTTTTTTATTTGTTAAGAAAATATTTATTTTATAATCTAGTATACTTGGTCGTTTATTCAAAAATCTATTAAATGTTTTTTTAGAATTTCGTGTTTTTGAATTAAATTATCAAGAGATTAAGAATTTTTAGTCTTTAAAGCGTATTTTAACAATGCTCTTAATGTGCTAATAGTATCTTCTCTAATTTTTACTGTTTTTTAAAAATATTTTTCATTATCAATTCTATTTTAATTTTAATTTAATATAGAAAATCTTGTTTTAAAAAAAAAAAAAAAATCATAATCTTAAAATCCCAATTTCAATAATTCCATTAATATAACATTGGAATGTATTAAACCATTTGCCAGTTGTGTAAGATACCATGATATTTTTTCCAATTTAGTTTTTTCAATGTTTACATAAAAAACAGACGTTTATATAGAAACTGAATATTATTTTAGCTATTAATTACCAAGAACTGATGTGAATTCATATAAATTTATTTATATTATCTTTTCATAACAAATCTCTTAGAAATGAACCATTTCTATGTTAAAAATTTTATGTGATTATATCTGATGCAATTTTAATATTTTTTTAAATTTATTTTTAATATTATTTTTAACTGTTAAAAAATTAGGTAAATAAAAAGCTCGTACTTTAAAAGCTGTATACAAAATAATAATAATAATAATAAATAAAAATCAATTCTATAGTAGAACGATCAATAAATCATTTATTTCAAAACAAAATTATTGTTTATTTAAGCATCGAATTTATAATGATATGCGTTTAATTCTTAGTTTAATTTCTTCATTCTATAAATACTCATACAGAAAACTGGATGTCTAAGTCTCATTTTATAATATCACGAAAATAGCGTAATGTCGCATATTATTATCATCATATCATAAAAACTCCATGCATTCTTTTATAGTACGTTTCTACAATATTGAATATATAAAAATGTGGGGACCTGATGGCCGAGTGACTAGCGCCTTGGAGCCACAGATTTCGGGTTCGAGTCTCGGTTTTGCCAGGGATGTTTGTAGTGGTCCCGGTCTCATATGATCATAGAGCGTCACGGATCCCAGTTAGACTTCTCTCACCCATATCATTCCCAAACTGTGAAGGGGCAACTCAGCTGAAGGCACAGTGGTGTGGTGTGGTGTAGTAGTAGAATGTATGCGGACAACGAGAGGGGATTTTATTTAAGGAACATTGTATTTCCAGCATGTTTGAAAGATTCATTACTGTGCGTCCATAGCTTATCTTCAAGCTACACCTGTCCCCTGGGTAGTGCTAAGAGAGTAATGTTGGTGCAGCCCTTTGCTTATGGCATAAGAGACAACTAAGATAAAAGTTTTCGAACCACTAACAAACATCCATGACACCGCCAGGATTCGAACCTGTGGTACCAAAGGCCAGAGCGCTAGATAATTAGCCATCAGGCTGCTACTAAGACAAGAATGCCATGTAGACCCCATTGGACTTTACAAACACCATTGTAACACACAGTATGAAAGAAAAAATTTATTTGAATATACACAAAATTTATTTGAATGTTATGCGCCATGTCTTTCTGTATATGTATCTAAATCTACACACACACACATATATATATATATTATGGCGCTTGGTGCCACAGGTTTCAGGTTCGAGTCCAGGCGATGCCATGGGTGTTTGTAGTGGTTCAAAATTCACTTCAAACCGTAGGTCACGGTCTAATATGACTGTAGAGCGTTGGGCGTACGGCTGACAACCTTACGCCATGAAAAGAGAACGTCTCGAAATCTGCCAGTGGGCAGACGGCCTTGCCCCAACATGGGGCCGTTGCGCCATTAATGATGATGATATAAAAATGGTTCTTTTCATATTAATAAATTCTTACGAAATTTATAGTTTTTATAGAATTTGTTAAACAGACTAATTTAAGCTTTATAATTATTATTTCATTATCATTAATTAAAATTTATAAATTTGATATGCATATATAATTGAGATCTTCATCATCATCAGTGGCGCAACAGCCCCATGGTTCGCCAAGGTCGTCTGCCTACTGGAAGATTTTTAGACACTAGATTTTTGTTTTTACAAAGTAGGGTTGCCAGACCTATGCCCAAAGCTCTACAGTCATGTTAGACTCGCTCGGTACCACAGGTTTCGGGTTCGAATCTCGGTGGTGCCATGGATGTTTATATTGGTTCGGAATCCACTTTCAGCTGTAGGTCCCAGTCTCATATGACCGTAAAGCGTCACAGAGCCCAATAAAACTTCTCACCCACATCATTCCCAAACTGTAAAGGGGCAACTCAGCTCTAGGCACAGTGATGTGGTGTGGTGTAGTAGTAGTAGTCATGTTAGACTGGAACCTACGGCTTAAAATGGATTATATAACTAAGATATTAAAACAAAATTAAGTATTATTTTATATGTTTATTTTATTAAAACATTATTTAACATGTAAAATATTAAAACATTTATAAATATTCTACATGTTTTAAAATAATGCAAATTTAAGTATAATTAAAATTATTTTAAACAATTTTTAAACTGCTGTCTAAAGACAAAAATTAAACCTGTCATTTTTATCAGTTTTTGTGAAAAGAATAGAAGCACAAAAAAAAAAATATCTCCATACAAAAATAGTTGTGTCGAAATAATTGAAAAATGCATATATTTTTTTTAAGTTTTCTTCAATTATAATTGCTTTGTTTATTTTAAAACCTCAGCCTTAGCTTATCATCATCATCAGTGGCGCAACAGCCCCATGGTGGGCAAAGGCCATCTGCCTACTTGCAGAATTCTAGGCAGTAGATGTTTTTTTTTACATGGTAGGGTTGTGAGCTCTACGCCCAACACTCTACAGTCATGTTAGACTGGGGCAAACGGCTAAAGTGGATTATATAATTGAGATATTAAAATAAAATTGAGAATTATTTTATATGATTATTTTATTAAAACATTATTTACCATATAGAATATTAAAACATTTATAAATATTCTACATGTTTTATAAAATTTAAACATAAATAGAACTATTTTGAACAACTAATTAATTACAACAATACAATTAAATAATTAAAACTATTTAATAAAACAATTAAATTGTAATATAATATATAATATTAATAATTATAACAGTTAATATAAATGAAAACTATTTAATAATTATAATGAAACTATGTTTAAAACAATAATTCTATAATTCTATTATTTTCACAAAAACTGATAAAAATGACAGACTTATTTTTTTTGTCCTTTAAACAACAGTTTAAAAATTGTTTCAAATAGTTTTAATTATAATAATTATATTTATTGTTATTATATAAAAAAAATAAGTCTGTCATTTTTATCAGTTTTTGTGAAAATAATAGAAACACAAAAATATTTTCATACATAAATAATTGCAACGAAATACATCGCATGTATTTCTTAAAATTTTCTTAAATTATAATTTCTTCGTTTGTTTTAAAACCGTATCTTTTCATAAGCGATTTCAATAAGGAGAAAAAACGTGGGATAAAAACTTATTTTCCCTGTGAATTTATAAATTTGGACGCTGATCAATTCCTTTCATTGCAGCTATGGAGTAATGATGCACTGCAGTACTGATGGCAACCCTGAGAATTCTTGGAAAAAGCTCTGCTGGTGATGCGGAATTTTCCAGGGTCGCAATATTCCCACATTCTCAGAATCATCCGGCAATTTGAATTTAAATGCTCGCATTTGATTGGTTAGGACAGAGAGCTGTTATTGATTTCTATAACCGAAGGTTGCCGGGGTCCATCGGAAGTAGTGCTATTGAAGTATTACAGATTGAGATGCTTCGTTCTGATTTATGATTTAGATGCTGTGAAAATGATGGCGTTTTCTTTATTTTAAAATAAATATATAAAGTACATAATTTTTCGATTCGCATTATAAAAATTTCGCTCACTCATTTTAAAGCAAAATATATTTTACTTAATTAAGATTTTTATTTTCAAACATTTAAATCAGTAGGATTAGAAAATTATAAATTGTTGGGAAATATTTAAGATTCATTAGTTTGAATAACTTTACATTGTTAACTTATAAAATAACAGACTTATAAACTTATAAATAATTTACTACAGATTAAAATTATTGTGAAATGCTTTTTGATTCATTATTTTGAATAACTATAAAATCGTATGCTAAATTTTAATTCAGATTAAAATTATTGGGAAATGCTTTTAGAATCGTTATTTTGAATAACTATAAAATCGTTTGCTAAATTTTAATTCAGAATAACTAAACTTATTTCACTTCAGATTAAAATTATTGGAAATGCTTTTAAAATCGTTATTTTGAATAACTATAAAATCGTTTGCTAAATTTTACTTCAAATTAAAATTGTGAAATGTTTTTAGATTCATTGTTTTGAATAACTATAAAAACGTTTGCTAAATTTTACTTCAGATTAAAATTACTCTGAAATGCTTTTAGATTCATTATTTTGAATAACTATAAAATCGTTTGCTAAATTTTACGTCAGATTAAAATTATTGGGAAATGCGTTTAGATTCATTATTTTGAATAACTATAAAATCGTTTGCTAAATTTTACTTCAGATTAAAATTATTGTGAAATGCTTTTAGAATCATTTTTTGAAATTCCGCCCACTCATTTAAAAGCAAAATATATTTTACTTATTTAAGATTTTATTTTCAAACATTAAATCATTAGGATTAGAAAATTACAAATTATTGAGAAGTGCTTTTAGCTTTATTATTTTGAAAAACTATAAAATCGTTTGATAAATTTTACTTCAGAATTAAATTATTGTGAAATACTTTTAGATTCATTGTTTTGAATAACTATAAAAACGTTTGCTAAATTTTAATTCAGATTAAAATTATTGTGAAGCCCCGGGAATTTTAAATTGAAAATTGGTCTTTCTTTTTGGACACCGTAGTATGCCAAAGGTTGCCCTAGCCACCATTAGAAAACACCAATGAAAACTAGAATTACTAAGGATTCCAAAATTAGAGTTTTATTCGATCGATAGTTTTGGAACCCTGTACTATATGTACTACATACATATAAAAGCCTCCCACATGTTGATCTCGATTTCACCATCAAGACCAATCCCTCCGTTGCCTAGCAAGCAACGGTTGCTATGGTTCCCCAGCATCATGACGATCTTGATTCCTATTTGTCACTATTTTGAGCTCTTCGAAAACCCGGCTATTACATTTAAAAGTGCGTCTTAGTAATTTCTGTATTTATTGATTTATCGATTGGTTCGTTCCCATAACAGGTGAAAAGGGAGATTTATGATTTCAAAATGATAAATATATTAATAGATTTCACGTATTTTTAAATTATTTTTTAATTGAATAATAAACCTAAATGTTTTGACTATAAGTGAAAGAATCTATTTATCTAAATAGATTTAATAATTAATTAATTAAATATATTATAAGTAATAATTAAGTTTAATAATTAGAAATATAAAATAAGTTTAATAATTAGCAAGTAATATAAAAAAAATGTTAAGTCAATTAAATGTTTTAACTTAAAATAATTAAATGTTTTAACTATAAGTGAAAGAATCTATTTATCTAAATAGATTTAATAAATAATTAATTATATATATTATAAGTAATAATTAAGTTTATTAATTAAAAATATAAAATAAGTTTAATAATTAATAAGTAATATAAAAAAAAAAAAAAAAAATTTAAGTCAATTCCTACTTTTTTTCACTCTATTGCAGAAAGTCCTTTATAAATAATTTTCATTCATTTTTAAATTTATCTGGTGCCCTCTATTGGTAGATATATGCAACTTAAATCTAAAAATTTTTTTAATTAATTAATCAAATTTAATTACTGAATTAATATTTGAAAAAATTGTATTAACATTCAGTGGCATCCACTACAAGTTCAAAAAAAAAAAAATGTATTTGAACTTGAGTGGATGAATAAAAAGTATTTTATTAACGATTGAAAAATTTGAACATAGGAGAGTGTGAGCTAATAGAAGGAATTGAAAAATAATTTTAATAATTAAAAATAACAATAAGTTTAATAATTAAATAATAAAAATAAGTTTAATTATTAAAAATAAAAAATTATTTGAAACTTTAAAAGTACAAGTATTTTACTAAAGAAAATTAATTGAAAAGATATTACTTTAAATTTCATTATAAAAAAAACGTTTCAAAACTTACTTGGATTGGAAGTTATAATTTTTCATTTTAGTCTATTACGATTATAAGACATTAATTTGGTATTTTTCTCTTAAAGAATGAATTAAAATATTGTTATCTCAATAAACTATTATTTAAAAAAAATAAACTTTTTTAAAAATTGTATTTAAACAGTAATTGAATTTAAATACACTGCGCATTTAAAATAGAATGAAAGAAAAATAGCCAAATAATAAATGCGATGACAATAATAATCATATTAAACTAATAAATGCAAAACGCATTGCATTTATTCGTCTAATAATCATATTAAACTAATTAATGCGATAAATGCAAAACACATCGCATTGATTAGTTTATTAATCATATTAAAACCAATAAATGCGATAAATGCAAAACACATCGCATATAATAGTTTAGTAATCATAGTGAATTAATATATGGGATAAATGCAAAACACGTCGCATTTATTCTATTAGTAATCATATTAAACTAATAAATGCATTTATTCGTTTTTAGTAATCATATTAAAACTTGCGATAAAATGCAAACACATTGCATTTAAATTCGTTTTATTCTGTAATCATATTAAACTAATAAATACGATAAATGCAAAACACATTGCACTTATTCGTTTAGTAATCATATTAAATTAATAAATGCGATAAATGCAAAACACGTTGCATTGATTAGTTTAGTAATCATATTAAACCAATAAATGCAAAACACATCACATGTATTAGTTTAGTAATGATATTGAACTAATATACGGGATAAATGCAAAACACGTCGCATTTATTCGTTTAGTAATCATATTAAATTATTAAATGCAAAACACATTGCACTTATTCGTTTAGTAATCATATTAAATTAATGAATGCGATAAATGCAAAAACACATTGCATTTATTCGTTTAGTAATAATGCGTTTAGTAATTTAAAAATGCGATAACTGCAGTTATATTGGCATTTTTCTGAAAACAGAGAAAAATTTTTCTCCCATATAAAAATAAAATTAATAAATTTAATTTAATTAATGAATTAATATTTGAAAAAACTGCATTAACATCAAGTGCCATCCACTACAAGTTAAAAAAAATGTATCCGAACTTGAATGGATGAATAAAAGTATTTTATGAACGATTGAAAATTTGAACAAGATATATATAGGAGAGTGTGAACTAATAGTAGGAATTGAATTATTAGAATTGTTCAATTAAATTTTTATTTATCGAAATGTTTAACTAATTTTTTAGTAAAAATTTAATGGATACTTAAAAGATCATTTTCATTTTTTTTTTTTTTTTTTTTTTTAATATTCTATTAAAAAGTATGCGAGCTATTTTGCCGTAAGAAAAGAATTAAATGCTTCAAATGTCAATTCTCCTAAATTTGTGATTTATATGTTCTACAATATTTCTTTGAAATAGTAAGTAGCTTTAAAAAATATTTATAAATTATAAAACAATATTGTACCTTCTTTATATTATTAAATAAACATTTAGAAAAAAACTCTATTTATTAAAATTACGTGACAGAGAACTGGTTTATAAATAAATTTAAAAATATGATTAACTTGCCAACAATTTACTCAATAATTATAGTATTTGAATCTTTAATTAAACTTTATTATATCCAATCTATGCGGTGAAATAGACTTATGTTTAGACCACCTAAACACATCATTGCTATACTTAAAAAAATCATAGGTTTTATATAATTTTTGTAGGATGAGTACTTTTATAATTTTAATAGGTGTTACGGTGTATTATTTCAAAATTTAATTAACAATATAATAATAATATTGCTTATTTATCATCCAATTCCTTAATTAATAGCAGACACTATTCTTTGCAGAAATACAAATAAATATTCAACACTAAGTTCTGAATGCAAAATTATCATTATTAGATACATTACATTAGCAGATACATTTACTGTACAATTTAAAAGAATAAAATTATTGAAAACTAAATTAGGCCTTTCTAAAAGAAAGTCCTCTATATTTAACAAAAATTGATGTCCACATTTAATTAGTGAGCTCAAGGCAAACATTGAAAATGAGATTTAAAAAAAAATAAATAAATAAGCGTTCGTTTATTATGAAAACGACGTCAAATTTGGAAAACACATTCGTGCCTGTTTCCGAGAAAATAACATATAATGTGACGATGTGCAATTTTTTTTTTTTTTCATTTTTGATTCTCAGAATAATCCCTCTTCTAATTTCGTTCTTGTTTATAGTTTCATTAATTTTAGTATTTTTGTAATACACAGTTGCGCAACTTTTAGATCTTTCCGTAGAACTCATTTGATTAATCCTTTTGGCGGTTAATCACTACAAAATCGTACCGAGAAACCGCTTATTAAACCAATGTACGCCAGGCATTTGTTATAATAGACTATTTTTTTATTTTACTTATATATATGGGACATAGGCCCCACGTTGGACGGCAGATTGTAGTGCGGTTGTTAGCTGAATTGTAACTGGGTGTGGTTGTACTAAGACGCAGGTGGAGATCACACAGATTTATTTAATACGCATAAAACAGCCCACATGTTATTTAACACATTTAAAGACCTATTAGATTAACACAGGGGTCCAAACTTTCCAGCCTTAGGGCCATACTTTACCAAGGGCCAAACCGTTTTTCATTTTCTGCCTTTATCTATAATTACCAGTCTCCGAGTACGCGCTCTGAGCGAACATACGCTTGCTAAATTCGCTGGTTCAATTACTACAATCTCCTTTAATAATTGGTACAAGTTTAATTGATCCACAACTACAAACTACTGTCAGTGAAAAATCACAATTACATAAATCCCATTAGTATTTTTTTACAAGTGAATATCCCGCGGTTTCATTCGCGTTAATTTAGCTTTTCCGTTCCTGAGGGATTTTCAGGATAAAAATCATATGTTTGATTCAGGGTATATACATTCCAAACATCAACATACATACATATGCGATACTTTTAACCCCAACATAACTACCGAGGGTAACCGCGGGATGTTCACTAGTTTATAATGTTAGTGGGATTCATTTCAATTATTTGTTAGTTGTTATGCTTAAGTTAAATTTTCTGCATATTATGCTTGTCATTAAACTTTCCCTAGCAAATAAATGAAACCGTGTTATTATCATTCTGTGTTTTTTTTTTATCCAACTTATTACAACAACAATAAGCTATTCGCTGTCGTGGGCCGGATAGATGACACTGGCGGGCCGGATTTGGCAAGCGGGCCGTAGTTTGGAGACCCCTGGATTAACACATCGAAAGACATATTAACATATTAGATATGACATAGATTCGTAGAAGGATTCCACTTCTAAGCCGAAATTAAAGATACTCAGGTTTGCGCGCCAGAATCTGAGATTGCGCGCTTCCTTTCCGGGAAAGAGTCTGTAGTCCAACAAATACACAGGGTTGTACTAAGTATATATCCTCTCAGAATGAGAAATTACAAACTGAATGTTTCTCAACAAAAGCGCTGATCACGCTGCACTAAACGGCAGCGCTGGTTGCACTGTACTTCCTCTCGGTGACAGTCTCGAGGCCCACAAGGGCACTCTTGTAGTGCGTAGAAGGAAGAACGGTTACAATATTATATATATATATGTAGGATTTGTTTGTGTGGTAATTAGCAGTCGGCGACACATCACGGTTGCTTGTCTTTAACAGAGCCTGTTTACAATGTGGGGGGTATTCAACTTTGAACTCTGACCCCTGGAGAAGGGGCACAGGTCCCCGTAGATGAAGAAAAGAAGAGAAGAACGCTGGCGGACAACGAGAGAGGAGCGGACTGGGGCAGGCTGCGTCAAACAGCGAGAGAATATGTTTAGCACTTAATTAATAACTAATGTAAATATCATTGTAAAATAGCGTGTAATTAAATGGGTTTATTTAAAGAAACATCTTATTACTTCATTGTGTCTGCCAAATCCCCAGACACCCACTGCAAAAAGTCCAGCCATTGTTAGATTGGTAGAAAAGTCTACAAAAACTGTGTCCTCGGCCGGGATGAATCTATTGGAACCGGTTGAGGTCTACATATATATCTTCCTTTTTTTTACTTATTGCAAATGCTATGGACAATTATACAATTTGCGTGCATTGAGTTATATGCTAATGACGACAAATACAATCAATCGATAAACGAAAAGGCATGAGTCTTTTTTACTTCCTTTTATTAACATGGATTTTTAAGGAATTTGAAAAGTTGGAATGCAGCTCGAGTAAAATAATGGGAGAGAGAAAAAAGCACTGTGTTCGGAAGACTGTGACTGAGTAGTTGTAAGACTTTTGGCTTCTGCAAAATGGTTATCAAAAACAAGCCACTATTAAAGCATTTTGATTAGCAAATTGCAGAGAGTGGAAATATAGTTTGTTAATTTGGGTTGTTGTTCTGCGGTCATTTTTTGCACACTTTAGGCTAATCAAACAGTTACCTACAGTTTAGCGTGGATTCCGAATCACTCACAAATATCCATGCCATTGCCAGGATTCGAATCTGAAGCCTGTGGTACCAAATACCAGAGCACTAGCCAATTAGCCATCAGGCCGCTTTGCTATTTGAAAAAAAAACGAAAATATTTCCAGTCAGCTAAGAATAAATAGCAGAGTGCAGAATCGAGCTTAGCGGAAATAAAAAGCAAATTAACGAAAAACAAATAATAGGCAAAAATCTGTTTTCAAAGCGAGCATGAGGGAAGGAGCAGATTAAAAACATGGGAAAATTACGAGTACCTGTAGACAGTTCTTATTTCTAAACAAACAATCTTTAGGCTACTAATTATTGTTTGTTTTTGTCGTCGTGTGTTATTGTAGCCACTTTTTTTGTAGATTCCAATTTATATGTATTCAATTTAACCTGCATTTTAACATTGCCTAAATACAAGTGCACTTTCAATGTTAACTCAGCATTTATTTTCACATGCTCATTCCTATTGTTTTCATATGAAAATAAAAACTAAGAAGAAAATTGTGTTTCCGCAGGCAATTGCTTGATTTTTTTTTTTTTTTTTTTTTTCCTATTTTGCGGTAAAAACAGTGTTTTCATTATACACGCTCCAGTCGCATTAATGTGACCACCACCTACTTTCGACGTCAACGTGAAATAACCAATCACAAAAGGCAGGTGGCGGCACATTGCAGTGGAGTGTATAGAAAGGATGTCCTAGGGCATCGGAAAGTATTTCAAACGTTGGCGTAACTCAGAAACGTAGCAGACGTCCAAAAGGGCATGATTATTGGCTTTCGGGCCAAGGGTGGAAGCATTTCGGAAACGGCTAATTTTAGAACTGTTCGCGTTCCGCCGTGGTAAAAGTATACCGTGCATGGCAAATAGCTTTATAGATATCAGAATTGCGCATGAACCATTTAGTAGAGGTCATTTGACGGATAGTGATATTTTGTAAAGTTTCAAATATTTTAAAAATTAAATTGATGATTTCTAAGAATTAGTCATTAGAGATTGTAATTTGTCGTTTCTTCTATACTTCACGTTATTACAAAACTCGATTACAAGGCATTTTCTAATACACTTGCCAGAAAAAGTCTGCGTACAAGCACATAGCACATATTCAAAATTGAAAAATCATGTTTTAATAATGATATTAATTTTATATTGTATTTAATTTATTCTTTACACAATTCATTAGCATTTAATAACAATTAAAGAAATACAACACAATTTGTGTTTAAAAAATAACAATTAAAATAAAGAATATTAGAAATAGCTGGCAATCTGCGTACAGATGAAAAAAGCATTAAAAAATACTTTCCATTGGCTTTCAACTAAACTTTAATAGGTGGTTGGATAACCCTTACGTCTGAGAACCTCTGTTAATCGTTTGGGCATAGAATGGACGAGTTTGGAGGTCTCCTCAGAAGAAATGTTATTCCATTCTGTGATTATCACTCTCTTTAACATTTCTTTTGAGGTAATCTTGTGCTGTCGAATTTTTCGCTCCAACAAGCCCCATAAATGCTCAATGGGGTTTAAGTCCGGCGATTGTGGAGGAGAATGCAATTGATTTTTGATATTGTACAGAAGCCAGAGCTTAACATTATGGGCAGTGTGCTTCGGATCATTGTCCTGTTGAAACCAAAAAAAGTCATCTCCTAGGTTCAAGTCCTGTGCGCTCTGTTTCAATTTTCTTTTAAAATGTTGATATATCCCATATGGTTTAATGTCGACTCTATAAAGGTTAGACGACCTACGCCGTTGGCAGCCATGCACCCCAGAGCATTATACCACCTCCACCATGCTTAACTGTAGGCACAAGATTCTACTTCTCAAAAGCCGTACCTTGTTTTCTCCACACCAGCTTACGTCCTTTTATGCCAAATATGAAAACTTGCTCTCATCAGAGAATAGTACTTTTTCCCAAAATTGTAGAGACTTATTTACATATTCATTTGCAAAATGTAAACGCTTTTGCCTATTCACAGCTGAAATGTGCGGCTTCCTGCGAGCAACACGGCCATGATACCCAGCCTTTTCAAAAATTTTCTTTCTAGTGTCTTCATGGAGTGTTTTTTTTTAAATCTCTCTCTAACGTCATTTGCAATCTGAAAGGCACTTATACGTGGATTTAAACGTACGGACTTGAAGACATCACGGGCAGTCAACTCAGATGGACGTCCAGAAAGTGGCTTTGAGATAATAGATTTCGATGAAATGTAATTATTGATCACTCTTTGGATAGAGGAATGAGTTCTTCCAACAATCTTGCCAATTTCCCGGAAGAGTTTTGCCTTCATTCTAAGTTTTATGATGATTTTCTTTCTTCAGGAGTAATCTCCTTTCCTTTTAAATCCATTGTGATTTACTTGCCACAAATCTTGAAAACATAATATTTTTAACTACTATCTAATAAAACTGAGCAAGTGGTTAAAGTTGATTGAAGTTTGATTTGCACATTTCATTATATTTATTTTTGTACGCAAACTTTTACTGGTAGCAATTTGTGTTATTTTTCAATTGTTATTTCTTAAACACAACGTGTGTTATATTTCATAAATTATTATGAAAAGTTAATGAATTGTGTAAGGAATAAAATAAATACAATATGAAATTATTATCATTTTCAAAATATAATTTTTTTTCGTTCTTGAATATTTGCTATGTGCTTGTACGCAGACTTTTTCTGGCAAGTGAAAAAAGTCTGCGTTGAAACATAAATGTCCTAATATTCTAATTCACAATAAATCAGTATATAGAGAACAAAATATTATTCTAATATTTAAGTCAAGAGTTTATTTTCTTTAACTAAAGCTGGATCATGTTTTAATCGCTCATTGAAAATAAGAATTACTCATCCTATTCATCATCATTATCATCATCACCAGTGGCGCAAGAGCCCCATGGTGAGCCAAGACCGTATGCGTACTGTCAAATTTTGAGACAGGAAATATTAGTTTTTTACGGGGGTAGGGTTGTCAACCCAACGCTTTAAGGTTATATTAGACCGCCACCTATGGTTTAAAGTGGATTCTAAACCACTGCGAACATCCATGGCACCGCCGGTACTCGAACCCGAAATCTATGGCCAGGGCCGGATTTTCCTATAGGCTAACTAGGCTTCAGCCTAGGGCCTCAAGATCAAGAGGGGCCTACATTCAAATTGTTAGCAAAATTGGAATTACACTATTCGAAAAACAGTAAACACTAAAACACTGAATCGAAAATAAGGAAAAATTGTACACATAAGACTCATAAACAAACATAAAAATATATTGGTTAAGATCAACGCTTTCGGCTCATTGGGTCTGTCCGCTTGTATATACTAGATTGCACCACAATGTAGTTCATACGTTCACTTATTGCTAAGGCAAATATTGACGTGCCTTATGCTACTGAGCTCTGGTTTGGATAAATAAAGTGCATATTGGAGCAGACCTATTGATATACGGACGTTCGGTTATATTCGTAATACTTCGATAATATGAAATGCATGTTAATGTTATTAGAAAAGATTCTTATTTTAGGATTGCGTACGCGATCATTTGATTCTCGCCTTTTGAGTTCAATTGGTTCAATACTTTAGTGAAGGGTTTATAGACTATTGAAAGGGCCTCATAAGTGGAATAGCCTAAGGCCTCTTTTCATCTAAATCCGGCCCTGCCTGTGGCACCGAGCGCCAGACACTCAACCATTCAGGCCCATTATGGAACTAATGCAGCAGTTGAAAGGGTGTTTTAAAATTGCTAATAAATTCTGGACAATCGAGAAATAAAGACTGAATGTTGATACTGTAGCTCAGTGGTTTTCAAAAGATACGCACTTTTGGAAAAAGATAAAATGAGGTCCTTATTTTCAGTCATTTAACACTGCGCAATTCGATTGGGTTGGAAGCCCATTCATAGAAACTTCAAGCGATTTTGTTTTATTATTAACAAGAGAAAAAAACTGGCAGCAATATCCACTGAAATATAAATAATTGTTTCTTGAAACATTTTGGGTTACTATAAAAAAAGAATATGTGCCAATATCTTAAAAAGTTTTCATCATTTTATTATACTTTTTTTTGTTCTAATGCAGCTGGCAAACATTTAGACAGTTGTCTTGGATGCCTTAAGGTAAGTGCTGCACTGACGTTACTCACGTAGCACTGCCCAGGAGGTGCGTGTAGCTTGAAGATAAACTACGGACGCGGAGTAACACTACCCCCGAAACGCTCTACGATCATTTTTTGACCGGGACCTACGATTTAAAGTGGATTCCGAACCACTACAAACATTCATCGCCCGCCGGGACTTGAACCCGAAACCTGTGATACTGAGCGCCTGAGCGCTAGCCAATCGGCCGACCCACATTTTATTACAATTTTCAACATCATATTCATGTGAATTAGGATTTTCTACCCTTACCACAATTAAGAGTAAAAAGAGAGAAAATCCTGCTGCCCTTGCAGATGCAAACGCTTGGAAAAATCTAAACTTGTTATTCCTTCTAAAATCAAAACTAAATACCAAATTACAATAACTAAATGTCGACAGAAAAACAGCTACTATTCTCACAAGATTAAGGATCAAACCACAAAAGTATGAAAAGTGCTGCTGATGTCGTTAAAAATACCCAAAATGTGGCAACTGCCCTGATGTCGAGCTTACTCTCATGTCTTTGATTGCCCAGCTGTTACAGCCGCCTTGCATTGTTTGGACCATCCATCGGAAGAGGATTTATACTCCGACCTGGCAATCAACATAGCCAATAGTATTCGGGTTTGGTTTGATTTGCCGCTCTACGGTCATCTTGTGCACACGAGAGCTAAACAGATCGGGACCTACCGTTTAAAGTGGATGTCGAACCACTAAGAAACATCCATGCCACCGCCAGGATTCGAACCTGGAGTCTGTGGTAGAGGACAGAGCTCTAGCCAATTGGCCATTCAGGTCCTCAATATTATTCGGGAGCTCCACAATATTTGATTACCTTGTACTCTTCAGGGAATACTTACAAATAATAGTTGTACTTCATATATTCTAATCATTGTTTAACTGTTAAAATGTTATGATCTATTTAATCTGTAGTTTTATCCATTTCTTTCCTTTTCAAATTTACTCTCATTTATATTCTTTTGGTTGCTAGAAAGTACAAACAACGTATCTTGTATTTGAAAAGGAATTTTTAAGCCGTCATAGGCAATTATTTCTAGACTTTCGAGTTTTAGAGTAGTTCCATTATAAAGGTTTCATTTTCCTTCTGCCAAATTAAATTGTTTTGTCTGTTGCATTTAAAAAAAAAAAAAAAAAAATCCATTTGGATAAAAATTGAGATAAAGTAGCGTCAGCAAGCATATATCTCAAAGCACTAAGTTAAGTCAAGGGGATACGATAACAACAACAACAACAACAAAGAAAATCTTTTACTGTATTGACGAGGAAATAACCATTGAAGAAATCATTAGGTTCATCATGTTGACGTTTTCAAACACAACCAAAATGAAAAAACTTAAGGTTTTTGACGTGAGGAAATTTGATGGTTCATCATGATCAAACACACCAAAAATGAAAAAAACATTATCTTTTTATTTTTTATTTTATTTATCTTATCTTTTTTTATTTATCTTTTGATCGCATTATCTTTATTTTATTTATCTTTTGATCGCATTATCTTTATTTTATTTATCTTTTGATCGCATTTGTATAATATTTTTGATCGGGACATAATTATGATAACGTATTTCTCAGAGATTTGTATATAGGCGCCCTACAATTATTTATAGGAATTTAAATACTTCAAAAATTTTAAGAGCCACTACTGTAGCAACAGTACTTGCCGTAAAATTCAACTTTACTTGTTCAGATAATAGTTGACAATTACTCAATAATAGTTAACAATTACTCAATTATTAATAAACACTCAATTATTAGATAACAAATACACAATTATTAGAAAACAAATACACAATTATTAGAAAACAAATACCCAATTATTAGAAAACAAATACCCAATTATTAATTAACAAATACCCAATTATTAGGTAACCCCAATTATCAGTTAACAAATACTCAATTATTAGTTAACAATTCAATTATTAGTTGACAAATGCTCATTAGTTGACAAATGCTCAATTAGTTAACAACTCAATTATTAGTTGACAAATACTCAATTAGTTGAGAAATATTTTATTAGTTAACACCTCAATTATTAGGTAACAAATATTAGTTAACAACTCAATTATTAGGTAACAAATATTTAATTATTAGTTAACAACTCAATTATTAGTTAACCCTCAATTATTAGGTTACAAATACTCAATTATTAGTTAACCCTCAATTATTAGTAACAATTACTCAATTACTTGTTCAGATATTTTCAATATATCGTTAGAAGATGATACATTGACAAAATATATTCCTTCTATGAAAAATACAAAATGTTACAAACGTTTTTATTATGCATTCATTGTATTATAATTTATTCTATATTATTGTTACGACGATTAGAATGTGTCTTTTATTTACGATATTATTTTTCTTCGATTTATTTCATGTTCCTCCTTTTCATTGTAAAGAAGTTGGTCAACATAACAAACAATATTTAAAAAAAAATTTCTCTAATTTACGAGTTATGTGTGAAGGTTAAATATATCTAGGCGGATGTGAAATATAAACACAAAGAAAGAAAAACAAATATTCTAATTTTTCCGCTTCTCGCTGTCTGTTGGCTTCGGACTATCTGGCGGCGAATAAAATTGGCGATATTTCATTTTTATCTTCGCGATTGTTTGATTTTTATTTTTACTCGTCTGGTTTAGTTACGTTACTGCAGATTGAAAGGATCGCGGTTGATTTCTTAGAACTAGTCATAACAGAGCGGTCATTTATCGTATATTCTATACCACTGTGTCAAAAAATTGAGATCAGTTTTCAATTTAAATCTCCCCGGCATAAGGTATTTCAATTTTTTTTTTTTTTTTTTTAAGTTGTTGGCACTATCGTTTACATCTGTGTGAAATTTGACGTCAAAATAATCTGTAGTGTTTGAGTTACGCGTGGCTTTTCGAGACGCTAAAAGATTTGGAGATTTTTGAAAAGTCTGAATTCATTGAGCAAAGAACTTTTGCATTAAATTTTGTTCGCTGAAACGTATAGAATGTTGCAGAAGGCATTCGGTGTGCATTCCAATATCGAAAAGAAATGTTGACAAGGGGTATAAACAGTTTAAAAGAAGACAGAGAATGCGTTGAAGACGAAGAGCCCTCTGGTCGACCACCGACCTCAACCGACGAAACTCACGTTCAAAAATTAAAGATTTAGGCTTGCATACCGTCGATTTAAAATCAGAGACCTTGCTGATGATTTTTGGAATTTCAAATTCTTTCAATTCCATTTTGGCCTCTAGCGCGTCAAATCTTGATTGGTACCGTAAACACTGAATGCACCAGCTCACACTGCATTGATTCTTTGTGACTTTTTCGCGAAAAATGAAACTCATGTCGTTTCACAACCATCGTATTCACCTGATTTAGCATCGTGCTACTTCTGGCTATTACCTAAACTCAAAAGACTACCCCGGGGACACCGTTTTGAGTCGATTGAAGAGACATTTCAAAAGTTGCAATCGCCGCTCACAAAATCAAGGTAATCCCATGACTTTTTAGCATGCATTGACAGGCTTGGAAAAAAAAAATGGCATAAGTGCCATTGTGTCCGGAGGATTACTTTGAAGGCGATGAAATAAATTTTGGAAGAATAAATAAAGAGTTTATGAAAAAAAAAAAATTATTGGATCTTACTTTTTTACATAGTAGTACAAAAGACTTTTTTTTTTCTTTTTGGCTGGCGTATTTTTTGGAGCTATTTAGCCCCTGGGAGCTCCATCTCCTCTCCGATAGGACAAGGTAAATACAGTTGAAAAATGAAAATTGCCCAGAATATGTTTACAAATATAATAAAAATTAGCTTGCAATCATAAACAAATAAAGGAAAAGAAAAATATTTAAAAATTAAACATTAAATTAAAATTTTGCGGACGTTTTAAATCATAATTGTCAATGTAAGAATCAATCTCCTGGATTGCAGTATTTTCATGATTAATAAGCGTGTTAAAAAAATTTAATAGAGATGTGTTTAAGAAAATCTTATAAAGAAGGAATGTCTTATAGATATCAGAACTGAGCATGAACCATTTAGCAGAGGTCATTTTTGCGGATGGTGATATTTTGTAAAGTTTCAAGCGTTTTTTGAGTTAAATTTAGCTGTATAGGAACAAATTGGGCAAGCGCACGTGAGAATTGGATGAAGCATAGCCGTATAAAGAAAATTTTTGTTATCTCTGGTCATGGTAGAATGTCTATTTATAAGTGTGTAGAGCTTTCTGAAGGCAATACGAAATTTAGTTTCAGTGTGCATAAAATGTTGTTTCCAAGTTAAATGCTGATCCAGAATAACTCCTAAATATTTAATCTGACTATTCCAAGCGGTAATAGTATTGTTGATCACAATCACAGGTTTTATACGTTTATTTCCAACAAATAAGAAAACAGCGACAGCCCCATGGTGTGCAAAAGGCCGTCTGCCTGCACTGGCCAATTTCTAGATAGGAGATGTATTTTTATGGGGTAGGATTTTCCGCCCTACGCCCAACGTTGTACGGTCATATGAGACTGGGACCTACGGTTTGAAGAGGATTCCGAGCACTTACAGACATCCATGACACTCCCGGAACTCGAACCTGAAATCTGTGGCACCGAACACCATCAGTCAAGTCACTCGGCCATCAGGACCCACTCATCATATTACTTTTAAAAATAAAATTGATTCATAGCGAAACCCACTCATCTCAGCCCTACTGTAATTCTTAATCAAGAATTATGCATACATCATCATCATTATTGGCGCAAAATCCCCATGGTGGGCTTAAAATAAAATTGGCCCATTTATCCCAGCTCTGCGGAATTTTCTAAATCATGAATTGTGCATTCATTTATTAATAAATTTAAAGAACAAAATGCTTGTCAAAATGAAGTATTACAATTTGCACTTTTATAATTAAACGAATAGGTTGTTGTCGTAGGATCCCCAAGGCAGGAGGGAAAGGGGCAGCTTCTGTTGTAATGGAGCACCCTTAGGTAGAAGTCTGACTTGGCTCCGTGACGCTGAAGGAAGACAGTACCTTCCGGGAGGTTTTTTAGAGGAACCCCCTCGCAATTGCGTGTCATATGGGAGAAAAACCGGAAAGCTCCCACCATGGAAGTCCGACTCACAAGGCAATATGCTGCACATGCCAAAAACCATCAAGTCTTTTCGTCTTTTGAAACAGTATCTGAACTGTACAACAAACCCGCCAGCGGGATTGAATTTCAGCCCTAATTCTCACTAGCGGTGCATGTTGCCACTGAGCCACGAGTTGGGCAATGAATAAGTTTCTTTACATTGCTAAATACGTAACAATATTTGTGTCGTAAAATTTAGTGAAGGTATGCGAACAGGGGCCTGATGGCCGAGTGGATAGAGCTTTTGCCGTTCGGGTTCGAATTTCACCAGTGCCGGGATGTTTGCATTAGTTCGGAATCCACTATAAGTCAATAAAATGCCGTCTCATATGACGGTAAAGCGTCACGGAGCCCAATCAAAAGCTCAATTCACCTACATCATTCCCAAAACTGTATCGGGGCAACTCTGGTCACGGCACTGTGGTATATGATGTGATGTGGTTTGGTGTGATGTATTAGTAGAATGTATCGGAAACATTTTATTTAAGGAACATTGTATTTCCAGCATGTTTGAAAGATTCATAATATAATATATCACATAGAGCGATTATGTGATAATTTCTATATAATTTTCATTACTATATAATAGTATAGTAATGAAAATTATAATTTATGTATTTACTGAATATGATGGTGAATAATAATATATAATTTTCAATATAATTATTAATAATTTTCAAGGCGAAGCGTAGATGGGGGCGAGATGGTTTAACAAGGGTTGACTATAATTATTTCCAAACATTTACATCCACTTCTCCTACTTTTTTATTTCAATTTGAAACTCAAACAATCGCCTTGTGTTCTGACACAAAAATATTCTACTAAAATAGGCAAATTATCTAAAAGGCAAAATATTCTACTAACAAATGTAAGTATAAAAGCAAAATTTACAGAAAACTAATTACATCAAGGACAAATTCACAAAAAGATATTAGCACAAAAAATAAATAAGTAAATAACCCCGCAGACTGAATAATACGTAGCAGACACAACAAAATCTCGAAACGAAATAATGTTTCAATGAACTTCAAACTTCAAGGTCAAACAAAAGTGGAAGCCAGAAATTGCTTGTTTTTTTAAGTTCGCTTTTAACAAGGCCTTTGAAGCTGGAGCTCTTAATTTATTAAATTTATTTCCTTGGGACTGGTCCTTTTCCATTTTGTTTTATCACGTGTTATATTTCATGTGTTCTTTATCCATCACCTTCTATATCAAACAATTTCTACTTCTCAAGACAGGAGTTTAAGGTATTTACGGGACCATAGTACTCGATAAAGCAAAATGATGATGATGTACAATGCGGTATTGTTAAGTGAAAAATCAATACATTGGTTCCTATATTACCTTTGGTATCAGTAAAAAATTAGTTTCTGTGCAACTTTTTGTTCTGCTGTCCATTTTTGTGATTTTTTTTTTTTTTTTTTTTTTTGAGACATGAAAAAAAAAAAATTGTCCATAACACAGAACATGATTTTAAAAAAAAACAATATTTAAAAGATAACAATAAAATATTTTTATTTGGTCCCGCCGTTTGAGCATAATTAGAGCATTTTCCTAGAATAAAAATCATCTTGTACACATATATTATTTCGTGGATTTAAGAATATAATAAAACTTATATTAATTAAAAAAAAATGGAAGTTTATCATTAAAGATTTAAACTGTTCTCATTATTATTTAATTTTACTCACGAAATATTTATTTACGACATGGTCCCCGACTGTATGACCATATAGGACCTAGAAAGTGGCTGTGGCACTTGATAGCGCTCGCTCTGGCTACTGGTCAGTACCATACCATAGGTACGGACACTTTGCACAACATCTTTTGGCGGTGCCATTGATGTTTATACTGGTTCGAATCGCACTTTCTCTGCCATTCACGATTTTTGCCGGTAAAATCAATTTTTGACCGTAGAGCCCTTCCCAGAGCCCAATCAGACAAGTCTTCCGACACCCTGAAACTATCATTCCCAAAATGGTAAAAGAAGCAACTCAGCTCTAGGCATAGTGGAATGTTATTAGGTGCTTAAGTGGTGAAAAATGTACAAGATTCATGCCACGTGGTTGGTGGTTAAAGTCCATGGACACCTGTAGTAGTAGTAAATAGTGTATGATCATAGTTAGAAAGTGGATAGCGTCTATCAATTAAATAAGTATACGAAGCATGTGTAATTCATGGTTCAATTCCTACTCACTACTATTTTTAAATGGTCCAGTGTCTCTTTACCCACATCAAGTTCAAATAAATTTTTTTTAGGCAACACTCTGAAATAATTTTATAAGAATTACTAAATTAAATTTTTTGAAAATTGCTCATTCTAAATTTTACTTCAAATGACCTTGAGTAAGAAATTGTTTCGTTAAACTCATTCTTTTTTGTAAATGACAAAAATTATTTCGACTTTAAGCTTTATTGTCATATTTAACTAGTACTGTTGAGTGAAATATTAAATCATTGGTACCAGTATCAGCTTTGGTATCAGTTTTATTAAGAAATAATTAGTTTATATGCAACTTTTTTGTGTGATTTTTTTAAAACATATGAAATATTGTCCATAATAGAGATTTGGTTTCGAAAATATAACCGACTGCCAACAATCATTAATCTTTCTCGACAGCTCAGACCTCCAATTTGTGACCCAATGTTAACGAGCGCAGTTAGTTGTTAGAATATTCGAATTTAATGGCCTTGTCCAGAAGTCGGCAACCTTTTTGAGTCGGAAAAGCCAAAATTACAATTTACAAAATTTCAAAGTTTATAAAGAGCCACAACATTTTGTCTTGCCAACAATAAATAGTACTCGCATAAATGAAGTTTTTGATAAAAAAAACTAATCTATTTATTCATAAGAAAAAATATCTATTTATTCATATATAAGTAGTGTTTTTCACAACAAATTAGATAATATATATATGGCATTATTATATAATTACTTATTATTTATGTAAAAAATTAAAACAATTAAACATTTACTTACAACACTAACTTGTACTTCAATAACAAACAATTGAGCAAACAAATTCAATGGGTGATGGCTTTGCATGGTTATTCAAGTAGAAAATCTTTTAATTTACTAAACAATGTA
Organism: Caerostris extrusa; assembly: GCA_021605095.1. Classification (NCBI taxonomy): domain Eukaryota; kingdom Metazoa; phylum Arthropoda; class Arachnida; order Araneae; family Araneidae; genus Caerostris; species Caerostris extrusa. The sequence goes on along the minus strand of BPLR01017053.1, from coordinate 131 downwards.
ACTTGTATTTAAAATAAAAAAACAATAACATTAAATAACAACAATAAATGTAAACAAATTCAATGGGAGCGTTGGGTTTGCATGGTTTTAGAAAGTTTGGATAAATTTGGCTCATAACTTGTTGTTTTAAG
>BPLR01017052.1:0-65560 GCA_021605095.1 Caerostris extrusa | reverse complement strand
AATTGTAAATTGACGGTTTGCAAGCACCAAATCTTTAATTTTTGGACGTGATCTTCGTCGGTTGAGGTTGAGGTCGACCAGAGGGCTCTTCGTCTTCAACGCGTTCTCTGCCTTCTTTTGAATTGTTTATACCACTTCTAAACATTTCTTTCCGATATAGAAATGTTCACCAAATGCTTTCTGCAACATTCTACATTTCCGCAAACATCAATATTTTGACGTGAAATTTTCAAGGACAAAGTGCTGGCAACCTAAAAAATTAAATTCCATAAGCCCTGAAATTTTAAATTAAAATTGGTCTTACTTTTGGACAGAAGTAGATCGTACACTATCCAACAACTGAATGATAACGGTGTGCTAGCTTCAGCTAGTGTTACCAGAGAAAATAACTGCCATCATTGACGTCTGGTGTTTTTTCATCTGTTTTACTTTGCTTGACAATATTTTCGGTCTTATGGAGGCATGTTTGAACATAACGAGAAATTTTTTTTTCAGTTTTTATTTATATATGAGTTTTGAATTTCCTTTTGACATTTTTTGAATAAAAACTCAACGGTTTTTTAAACGTTTTTGTATTCGTTATGCGCATTTTATAATATAAATATACAACCAAAATTAGTAAATTATGAAATTTTGTGAATATATTTAAGATTGAAATTTCAGAAATGTAACAAAATTGTTTTTATATGTTCTAATTTTAAAAAAAGGTTTTCCGTATGGATGAAAAGATGTACATAATTCATGATGCATTCTTTAAAATGTATGTATACTACTGTAGATCTAGAGCAACCAGAATAAACATTTAAATAAATAATTGTATAATTTCCATTTTACATCAAACTTGATAGTTTGAAAGATTTTTAAATCAGCAAAAAGTTATTATCAAAAAAAATATATTGTAATTTATACTATCAAAATAAAATAAAAAAAAAACTTTTTATAAAAAAAATAAAGGCAAACAGATTCCTCCTTTTTTTATGAATAGTTTTTTCTCCTTTATGTGACCCATTTTCTTGAATTTAATGTATTGCATTCGTGTTTTTCTTTTACTTACCAAGGAGATAACATTCGATCTGATTAAATGTTCTGTTTATTGGTCTCTTGAGTCAATATTTCTGGGAGAAAGAGATTATGTGATTTGCATCGAGAGTTTTGCCTCTTTTTCTTCAGCAGAGATCTCGTCTGGAAAATCTCTTTTGGTGTTTTGCTATTCATAAGAAATTTTGAATCTTGAATTTTATTTCAATGCATAAATGTTTACTATGACGGTGGATTTCACATCCATCTATCACAAAAGATAGCCTACATTGTAACTGACTCTTCTCTATAAGAATACGTAAATAGTGTTTCTTACAACATTCTAAAGAATCTATCATTTTGAGAACTGCTCTCAAATGTGTGATGTACTAGATTCAATTCAATTTCCTTTTATTGTAAAATTTTATATTGCAGAAACAACATTCACTTTTATGGAGAATGAAACCCCTATAATATAATATAAGATAATAAATAATTCAACAACGCTATAGCGAAATAACACGAATAGTATAGTAAACAAACAAACGATAAGGCTTTTACCCAAAAAGCTGAGCAAAATTTATTTTAAGATTAATATTTATTTTGTAAGAAAAAGACCTATAAAAGTGAACACATATTATTTAAATATTTCCCAGACCCCAATGAAAATGTAAAATTAAAAAAAAAATTTCATTTTTATTAAAAATTGAACCAATGGGAATTGGAATATTTGGTTTGGATTTTGTTATAAATATTCCTGTATTACTAAGTTCTTTTGTATTAATATGTTTGATTTTCATTTGCCATATTTTTTATTTACCTTATAGTTTTTTATTGTTATTTTATTTGATGTATACTTTTTTTTGGTTTTTGTACAATATTTGCTTTTTGATGTGAAAATATTTATAAAATCGCTACAGTAGTTGATTTAGGATCACAGTGTAGGATCAATTTAAAACATTAATAACTTAAAAATAAATAAAATATGTAAAAAATCTATTTTATACAAAATCTAAGGGAATCGAGAAATCTATAAATTCGAAAAACCTCTAATATTCGAAATCTATTTATTCGAGTCCCCAATTTATATTGATCAAGAGAAAAGTTCTCGACGAGTCTGACTAAATACAACAATAAAGGACACAATGAAATAAATTGTATTTTGTAAAATCCAAAACATAAATGACATTTTTTGGAAAGGTTTAGAATTCAACGAAGGTGGAAGCAAAAAGAAATATATTGCAGAAGGTATGCACACTGAAGACAAAATAGAAAAGCAAAAAAGATCGTGTGCTTTAACTTACAACTTTTTGTGTGATAGAAAAAAAAAACCAGAATGTTTTATGTTTCTAAGAAAATTGACTTTGAAAGAGAAAATGCATGGAAAAAGGAAAACCAAATTATTTTTCAATCTGGGCACATTTTTTCAGAATATAACAGGGTGCACAAATTTTGTCAGTGTTTTACTTGAGATTTATCACTGAATCATACCACATTTCAGGCAATTTTAATTACAGAAAATATTTCATTCTTTTAATTATGGGGATATCTGTATGTTTATATAAAATTATTAAAAAAAAATTTTGCGAACGCAATACACGTTTAATTTTTCTATTTTCTGTGTGTTATTACATCATGTTGTATTCATTCAGTTTTAAAAATTGCATATCATACGTTAATATTTTGCATTTGTCTTGGTAGGAAATGCATTATATTTCGAAACAAAATTCGAATTTAGACTTAAAAATTATTTTTAAGATGGTAATTATTTAAAATCGTAAATAAAAATTATCTGATTTTGTAGATTTACTTAGTACAATCAGTGAATTCTTTCCAACTTAAATTAGTTTAAATTAAAAACTTAATGTCATTTCATATTCAGATATCCAATTAAAAACGTATGATCTGCAAAGAAATCAGAACTTTAACAATATTATGTGCTTAACAAATATTTTGTTTTAAGAACTTTCTTACGAAATATTATTACTTTCAATTAATATAACCGTTAATTAATATTTATTCATTTTATATTTAAAATATATTACTTTAAAACAAATAATTTCTGAAAAAACATTATTGGCAAATGAGTAAGGATTTTTAATAATAGCTAAAAAATAGGAAAAAAGTATTTATGTAAAACACAATTATTAATTATTTTAAAATCAATAGTTGAATTATTTGAACATACATTTCATTCAAATCAATTGAAACATGTTCATCATATAGTTTATATGTTTATTTACAAACTTTATTAATTTATATCTCAAATTCTTTTTATAAAAATATTCCCAGTTTGAGAATTACAGCACCAGAATTTTCCAAGAAATTGCAGATATTCAATTGTAGTTTTGTGAAATTCCTATAATTTTCAGTAAAAAAATGAATATTTGCTGAATGTTTTCTTGCTTCTTAAAAGAAATATTGACTTATCAGAAATTTTAAAAAAATGGAGACAGATAAAAAGTATTGGAGAAATAAATAATGATATTGTACCCTTTTTCAGAGAATAAAAAATATTTGAGTGGTTTGACATTTAAAATAAAAATTAAACTTATTCCTTTCAAAGTTATCAGTTGCATACTTCATACAATTATAATATTGGAAAGAAAAGACAACTCATTAATTCAGCCTTTCTACTATGTTTAATTTAATACAACCTAATTACTAATTTTATCTTTTGAAATTTTTGAATAAGATTCTTATCTAATTTTAACGATACATTTTGACGGAATTACATTTACCAAATAAAAGTTGATTTGCACTCAAATAAAAGTTGTTTTGTCATTATCCAATGATAACATTAGCTGTATCCAAATGATAGCATATTTTGTTGATCTAAATCATTTCTTCTATAATTTTTTTGTTTTGGCTTATACAATCTTTTGTAATAAAAATTTGATTTGATGGAGGTTTTCCATTTGCACTTGTAACGTTATTAAATAAGCAGGGGTGGTGAGTTCGTTCATAAAATATTTATGATTCTGATTTTTTTATGTAAACTCCACAATTTTCCCGTACATTTATGTACAATGATATTTAATAGTGGATTTACAAGAATTTTTGAAAAAATTTCAGAAACTTCTTTTTGAACTCTTATCTATAAAACAGTTTTTTATATAGAGAAGTCTTTTCACTACTTTGTGGGAAGTATTTACACTAACCTAAAAATCATTATTGTGTTCTAAATTTGCTTATAAATTTAACTATAACTATATAAGTTTATAATTAATTATTAGAATTTACAATTTTTTATAATTTAATACAACTTTAAAGGTGTAGTATTTGCTCTCACTAAAAAGAAATTCTTGTACTCTAAATTACTGACAAAAAATACACACGTCCCATAGCACTGAATCAACAAGTAAAATAGTATATTAAGATTAAGACAAGCAAAAGCAAATTTTTCCTTTTTAAGCCTAAAGATAGAAAATTTGCCATACATTTAATCTCTTTGTACTTAATGATATAATATTTTTTTGTGATCTTCTTTCATTGTTAATTTAAAATAGACTTTATTAAGCCTTGTTTCTGAGAAAAGTCTCTCACCACTTACTCGATTTGCCGCAAAATCAGAATTTGCTTTATAAATCAGTTGCTATATAAAAGAAAAGCAACTGATCATTTATTGCATGAGAATTTGCATGCAAGATCTAATACACATTTGGACCATCTCTATATATCACTTTTTAAATTTACAACGTTAAAAGTGTAGTACAACTTAATACAACTTTAAAGGTTTAATATTTTTTACTTAAAAGACATTCTTGCAGTGGAAATTGTTTACAAAAATGCATATGTCCTATAGAATAAAACAACAAGTAGTATAAAATAGCTTAAGTCAAGTAAAAAATATTTGTTCATTTTAAATGCACAAGAAGGATGTTATATATGTAATTGATTAAATCATTTTTGTTCTTAACTATATAATTAACTCTACATGGTCTTCTTTCATTGTTAATTTAATTAGTATTTAATAAGCCTCCTCTCTTAGAGACGCACTTAATTTGCCACAAAATCAGCATTTCTATAAAATTACATGCTGATGAAATGAAAGCAACAGATCAATTTATTGCAGGAAAGTTCGCAAACAGTATCTTACACGTCTTTACCACCTCTATCTGGAATGCACGATTCAATGCGCTCGGTAATAAAATAAAGAGATAATGTATCTTTTTTACCGTCACCCTCAAAACTACTTAATTTAAAATAAAAATAAAAATTTTTTATGCATGCATTAAATTAAGCATTCGTACTAATTTAAAATTATGCATTCGTAAAATTTAAAAATTATGCATTCGTACTAATTTAAAATTATGCATTCGTACTAATTTAAAATTATGCATTCGTACTAATTTAAAATTATGCATTCGTACTAATTTAAAATTATGCATTCAACAAGCAGATACTTAAAGGCGAATTCTAAAATTAATTAAATTAATGCACTACTTAAAAGGATGTTATAAAAAAAATACAAATTATTTTTATCAGAAAGATGAAACTACTTAAGTTATAAAGTGATTATTTTTCTCAAACCACTTTACTAATTGGATGTAATGAATTAGAATATTTTTTCAACTGACGGTAACTTTCGAAGGGATATCTTTTTTAATTAAATTTAGAAACATTTTTCTCACATTATAACAATTTTCATAAAGGATTTTGTCTTATGGCAGGACATGTTTGTTGTGACTATTCCTCAGTGCCCAGTAGCGACTAGACATTCTAGTAGACATCCTATGCATAGTTGGTAAAGAGGCAGCTTCTGTTTTAATAAAGGACCCGTAGACATGCTACAATCTCAACAGATAGAAATAAGTCTACCCAATACCAGTACATGGACCGTAATCTTTTCAAAATGTAGACAATAATTTATCAGTCAACCAGGTAATCAACCTTAACTTACAATGTTGTTGACGTTGTTTTTTTTATCCCACTTGCCATATGAATGCGTGTGAATTCATGGTTGAAAAAAAGGGCAGCTTCTGTTATGATAGAGCACCAGTAGATAGAAGACTGAACTTGGCTCCGCGTCGCTGAAGATGGAGGGCAGTGATTTCCGGGAGGACTTTGTACGGTAATTGCGTATTGAGTGGTAAAAAACCCAGAAAATTCCCACCAGGTAATAAGACTAATGAGGCAGATGCTGAACATCACAAACGCCATCAAGTCTCCTTGTTTTTGAAAGAGTGTCTGTAAAAATGCTGCCAGCATAATGAACCTCAGCTGTAATGCTCACTAGAGGTGCACGTTGCCACTGAGCCATGAGAGTCGACAGGGCAGAAAATAATAACACGTAAAATGGATAACAATACAGATAACGATATATCTGGTCATGAGTGATAGGGTTGAGAGTACTGGTTCGAAACCCGATTTGTTCCTGAATTTAAAACTCCCGTGTTTATAGCAAAAATGAAAATGATAAATTTGTAATCGGAATGTCCATACCATTATTGAAGCAGGAAGAGAGGTAGAAGTACACTCTATGGTGAACTTAGGTTAACTCTGAATCTGCTGCATATGTACAAAGCGTCAAAAAAATCATTTGTACAATTGGTTTTTAAACATCATACTAAATGAGAAAAAAAATACATAAAAAGGTGAATGAATTATGAAAATACAATTATATATTCTCTGAGAGATGAAATATTTTTTTTTACTACATTTACCTTTATTTTGTAAAACTTAAATCTCAAAAAATGTCAAATAAAAACCAAATAATGAGTGTGCTAAATCAAGGTCATTTTAAGAAATATATTAAATATATTTCAGCTATTAATTGTATAAACTATAATTTTTTTCTGTTATTCCGATTAAGTTTGAGTATAAAAAATTTGATTTTAACTAGCGAATTAATAAAGTCATTTTCTTAAATTTTGAAGTCATTATTAAATAACAAATACTTTGGAACTGAAAATATTATTTTTTTTTTAACTAAAGAACTAAATTCTTCCCATAAATTTTCATTCCCAGAGGCACGATAAATAAGTAGGCTCTAAAGTCAATCTGCAGAATTAGAGAACAAGAGATATGAAGTACTGGAACTTTCATATAATGCACCCTGGGATGTTAGTTCTATATTGTGGAGTAAAAATATGTGTTCAGCGCATCAGATTCTTTGCGATATATTTTGTATAATGCTAAAATTGCTGCAGATCTTCCAGTGATTCAGGAATAATATTAAAAATAGAAACATTTCTTTACTTATTTTAAAATGGAAGCTTATTACCAAAATTACCAAAAAAGACTTATAATGAATAGTTTTATTCTTATAAAGATTAATATAAATGGAAACCCTTTTAATGTTCTGATAAATATTTGATTTTATGAACGAAAATAGATCTACTGAAATTCAATCTAAACCAATTCCTCAACGTAAACCCTACTACATCAGCCAGTCTGGTTATATTGACTTCATTAGAGGTTTGCACATACGAAAACCTCCGGGAGTTATAGTTAACTATTTAGTTAGACTTGATAGTTACCGGCCATAATTAATCTTAGAAAACTTAACTCCGAACAGCAAAATTATTGGAAAAGTTTGTTGGTGAAAGTTGTTAACCGAGGTTACCTTCTTAGTTTGTTATCAGAAAACTGAAACTTTATTGCAATGTTTTAATGAATCGCAAATAGTGTAATGGAATCTATCTCAAATTTTCAGCCCTTGTTCGGTTCCCATACCTAGCATGTATAACTTTGTCATGGGCATACACGTCATTTTGCATTCATTTTAACATCATATTAAAATTCGTAAGATATTATGTGTTCTATATTTGCAATACTGGGTAGCAGTTTTTTTTTATTAAAATGAACGACATAGTAAATATTTAACAAATACTGAACTTGCTTTTACACAGAAAAATAAACAGCTACTTAAGTATTGTGATCTGTTATATTATAAAGACATTTTGATTTGCAGACATGTACAAAATCTCTATGTGTAGCCGGCTCAGGATTGGAGCATTACGTTTTCATGTCCAGCTTGAAAAGTTACTAAGTTTATAACTATACATAATTTGGAAAAAACCCAAATATATCATCGTGTAGAACAGGGTCTCCAAACTTTCCAGCCTTAGGGCCATTGTTTACTCCAGTAAGTACCAAGGGCCAAAATCGTTTAATTTTCTGCCATTATCTATAATTTCTAGTGTTTTAATGTGTTTTTTATCCAAATTATTACAGCAACAATAAACTATTCGCTGTCGCGGGCCGGATTGACGACGGGCTGAATTTGACCCGCGGGCCTTGAGTAGTTTGGAGACCCTGGTGTTGAGGAACGGTTGACAGATTCTAATGGGAAGAATGTAGTGGAGAGAGGGAGGAAAATGAGAATTTGCCTGGAATTGCCACTTATTCTGTTATGTCTCAGAATTAAAACATGTACAGGTTTTGTTTGGTTTGGTTTGTCGCTCTGCGGTCATTTTGTGCACACTTTTTAGGCTAATTAGATCGTGTTGCGGGAGATATCAAATGCTTAATTGAAAACTTGACTTGAAAAGACTTGGAAATGACTAATTTAGCAATAAAATGTCCAATTATATAAGATTTATGTGTCTAAAATCCAAAAATATTTGGTGAAAATTTATTATGGTCGGCTTACATACAATGACTGTTAAAACCACATTAAAATAAACATTGCAAAAGATAGAAGAACTCAAAATTAATCCAAAAGTCTTATTCAGAGAAAAGCGTGATTTTCAAATTGATATAATTTGTTTTAATTTTCTGTAGAAATATACTTCTTAATCCAGTTTTAAACTTCAGTGCTGTCGAAGGTGTCTTAACATTTATTTGGTTTGTTGTTAAAGAAGCAACTGTGTTTCTTAGTAATTGTATTATTTAAGAGTACAAATGATTTCGCTGTTTTTTTTCATTTAATTTTAACATTTTAAGAACTTTTCGAAAATAAAAATTATTTTTATAAAATATTCGTGAGTCGTTTTTGATACTGAATCGTGACTCCCGACCTCTTCTTCAAAACTGACCTTTCTCAGTTCCAGCAGCTATGCTCTTACAAAAAATATTAATTAAAATTATTTCAGAATTGCAAACTGGAAAAAACTTTCAACAATTGTTATTGCATCAAACAAATTGTACAATTCAGTGAAATACAACTGCATTCAACAATTGTTATTGCTTATCAATGTATATATTCACGAGCAACATGGATATCGTAGAAGAAAATATTGACTTAGTTTAATCGTACTCGAGTTTGTACTCCGCAGAAAGAAAAACAAGAAACATAAACACTCTCGAGCAAACACAAGAAGCAGTCCTTTTATCCGGATGCTTTATTCTTGCTGCATTACGATTCTTTTTGCTTCTTATTATATTTTATTATTTGCATTCCGGCCCAGGCGCTGTAAAATATGCCTTCGATCCGGAATTGAAATGCATCGAAGGAATACAAAGCAGTTTGGCTCCCGGGGAAAATCACAGACGCTTGAGCACTTGAATTAAAGGAATAAAAAAGGATTTTGTGTGTAAAATATTCAGTGCCTATTGAAATGAGGATGCATGTATTTTTTTTAAATTCTGATATAAATAATCATCCGGATTTATTTTATAATAAACGTACAACCTCTAAGTAAATATATGAAAATAGCTTTTTAAATGCTGTTTTTTCTTTTTTTATAAATTTATTGTTTAATAAATCGAATTAAAAGTTTATTTAGCTCATCAATGATATAAAATATATGTGTCAAAATTATTTAAAAAATTTATTTGTTGCTTGATAAAAATTTAAAAAAGGATGTTTCAGTTTTATTTGAAGGTTGAGTTAACTTAAAGTTGCAAAAAAATTTCAATATTAATAAAATCTTTTCAGATCGAGTGGCACAAGAGTGTTAAACTAACTGAAATAATTTTTAAATTTTCTGTTTAAATATACATCGAATCAGTTTCAAACTTCAATTGTCGAAGGTGTCTTAAGGTTTATTTGTTTTGCTGTTAAAAAACAAAAGATCTAAATGTTAGTTAGTACTTGTATTATTGAAGGAAAATAATTAAAAAATTTAACGTTTAATTTTATCAAAATTAAAAAATTTTGGCAAACTTCAAAAAACTATTTTAATTTAAAAAAATAGTCAAGTTTTTTTAAAGACACCTGATTACTGAATCTTTAAAACTTATTTTTCTCACTACCAGCAACTATAAAAAAAGTATTAAAAAATATATTTCATTCCTAAATTGAGAAATCCTATTTTTTTGCAAACAAATTGTATATTAGTAAAATATAATTTGCATTCAACAATTCATCATATTTTTAGATTTACATATTTCAAAATTAAACGTTACTAAAAATACTGCTCACTTGTAATCGCGTCGAACTGCTTTTTGAGAAGAAAAACGAGAAACATAAACACTTTCCTAAAAGTCTTTTAAGCAAACACAAGAAATAATATTTTTTATGCTCGGATGCTTTATTCTTGCTGCATTATATTTTTCCTTCTTATTATATTTCATTATTTCATTCCTGCCCCAGTGCTGAGAATATGCCTTCGATCCGGTATTTATGAGAATGCGCTATGAATGGAATGGAAAATGCAGTTTGGCACCAGAAGGAAAATCTGATTTGAGCACTTAAATTATAGGAATAAAAAATGTTTTGGTTAAAAATTACCACGTGCCTATTTAGGACGTATGGATTTTTAAAATCCTATAAAACGTTAACCGGCATTTATTTTATAATAAGAACAAACTCTAAGTAAATATAAAATTCCTTTTTATAAATGCTATTTTTTCTTTTCTCCAAAAATGTATTGTTTCATAAATGGATTGAATATCTATCAGCATTATTTTTTTAATGTCTCGTGATTTTGTCAAACATATTTATTTGTTGCTTTATTGAATCAAGTTTGAACCATTCGAATGCGAGTTATTATCTTTTCTTATAATAGTAATATTTATATCCAAATAAACAATTCATTTTCAAAATGATTCTTTTATAAAAACAATGCTTGTAAATACCTTTTTATATTTTAACTCAAGTTATTCTGAACTCCTAAGTATGCGTTTTACCTAATTGAGATATAAATAATAATAAAATTTGTTGTGCTAAAAATGAATATTTAAAATATGAATAAAATAAGGGCATATTTGATTATTTAACACTGTTGAAAATCATATGTTCATTTTTTAAATTAAATAAAATAACAAAAATTCGTAAAGCCTTTGTGAAAAATCAAATTTAGTTCATTAAAATAATTAAACATTTTGAGTTTTTGAAAATTGAATTTTGACCAGCAATTAAAATTTTAATTCAATTCTTAATTTACTTGTTATTTTGTACTTAAAAACTACCTGTGGATTTCGTTCAAAATCATTCTCTAAACATTCCTGGCAACTAATGATAAACTGTGAAATTTTCAACGAAATTGGTGAAAAGTGTTTGAACTGTAGATGAGAAACATCCGAAAATTTCTTTATTTATATCGATTAATTTAATAATAAGTGACATGTCTCGCTAAAAATCTAAAATTAAATAAAATCAATTATTTTAATGCTTATAATTTTCTTAATGATCCACACTATTAAAAAAAACTTTACGTAATACACAAATCTCCACATTTTAAAATATTTAAGACTTTTTATTCGAAAACTAAATCAAATCATAGAAAGATTATTTTGGCATTAAAATCATTTTATTATCAACAAAAGGATTTGAATATTCTCCGATAATTAGTTTTGATAGAGTTATACAATTTAAAAATATCAAGCTGTGGAATATCGTTCATAAATCTAATATCGTTATGCTTTTTAAAATTTTGCAATCAACCATTTTACGAAACACATGCAAAGTATTCAGGATTAGGAAAGGTTGTAATTTTATTTCTTATATCAGGATTTGTCTAGACAGGTAATACTGTTAGCGAAGGTTCTGAATCCATTGATGAGTTACAACATTAAAGAGAAGACTGGAAATCAAGATTTAACCACCAGCCCACGTATGCTTTCAAACCAAGGCAAACAGAAGAACTGCTGCTCTTGGTGAAAAAGTCTCAGTGTCGGGACGTCTTGGGAATAGGAAATGAATTGATTGTTTTATTCCCACAGTTACATAATTTATTCCTACGCAAAAAAACAACCTTGACATTTGTGTCTTAAAATGGAACAGAAATATCAAATTAGAAAATATTGAGTCAGACTGAATATATCTTGAAAACAAAAGACATGCTTCGAAATTCATATGCTTTATAAATATGTTGTTTCATGAGCTTGTAACACTGAAATTTTGTAGAATATATTTATCCGAAGAATTCAATATAATAATGGTTTCAGATTGTTTTAGACGTTGTTGTTAAAGTACAAATTTAATTTTTTTTTGTTTTGAAAATAAAAGATTTATATGATATATATATATTTTATAGGAACACTTTATTGTATACACAATACATAGTTCAATTAATATATTTGAATACATAAAATTTTTTTTAATAATATGACAGTGATGAAAAAAAATGGTTCAAAAGTTTTTATCCGTTTAGTTATTATTTATTATAATTAATTGCTGTATTTTATATCATTATATAGTTTTCATTTGTTGAATATCTGTTGAGCCGTGTTACATCACTTATACATGCCACAAATGGTCCATTCATAGTGATGAGAAGAAAATATTTCCTTTTAAAAAATATTTTTAGTGATATTTTACATCTGCATGCCATATTGGAGAAAACATAGTTTCCCAAAGATAGTTACACTTTTTTTTACTATTAGTATATTATTGCTTTAAACGTTGTTGTTAATGCCATTTCATTACTTTGGAAAACAGTAATTGTTTTTAACGATTCACAAATTTAACACTTTCAATTATGCCATCCGTATGATTATAATTTGAAGTTTCAGTATGATTACTTTTTGATCTCCTAATTACTGCTGCACTAAATCCGTTTAAATATGGATTAATTCAAAAAGATCAATGTTTTGTTTAAAAATACATTTAAAACTTACAGGATGTTAGTACAGCATTTACATTTTTATTTTATTTAGAATCAAGGTGAAAAGTACTTTTCTGAGTTTTGCTTGTTAGAACTTATTTTAAAGTTGTTGAGCACTTTCAAGATCTAGTCGATAAAAAGAAAAAATTATTAGTTTGGAAAAAATGTCATGAGTCTGAAAATTCAACAAAGTTTGGGAATGTTTGTTAGAATTTTTTTCAGTTGAAAATTTTTAATAATAAATCTTGTTAATTATTTTAATTACTAAGTGAAATTAAACTTTAATTAATGCACATAATTGATATTTTTACCAAAAACCGTTAAAATGTAAAAGAAGCATCTATATTATAACTTTTTGCCCTGGGATTATCTTACAATAATAAATTTTTGCAATATCTTTTAATCCTGTTGCAAAATAAAGTATTTAAAGTTAAATTTGAATTAGATTTAAACTAATTTTAAATTTATTTTTAATATTTTAAAATTAAATGTAGAATTATGTTCTATCTTGAAAATATCACTGATTTGACAACGATCCATATATCTCATATGCAATAAACAACACATGCTTTAAAATGGTCTTGACATTTTAAGTAAATATGTAACAGCTGTATTTGTTGCCATGATATGCTATAAAAATATGTTTGAAATTGGTAAAGAAAATTAATAATTATTTTCATGAAAAAATAATTAGTTTATATACAAGATTTGCTGTCATATATAAATAGAAAATTTTTAATGTCGACAGATGACTTTTAATTGGGATTAATAAAATAATACTTTAAAATTTTTTATATAGATTCCTTTTTATACATTAAAACATACTAGTATGTATAACTTTTTTAGAAAATCATAATTAAAAATTGCATTGCATAAATTCAATAAATGCATTACAATCTGTAATTCATGGCTAAAATATAATTATAAAATAATATAGTTTAAAATTCTCATTTGTAAAAATATATTTCAAAAATTATTCTTTTCCAGTTATTAAATTTTCTTTCTATCCATTATATAAATAGACTTAACTGAAAGAAGATGGTTTTGGATTATTCTCAGATACAAACCCATATATCGGTATTAAAGGTTTAACTATAAATAACTGGAAAGCTGGAATGAATAAACAAGGAAAAAACCCTCTTTGGTAAATAACTCTCTAACCAGTAAATTATATTTAGTTACAGATCGGATGTTATAGTTGAGATAACTCGATTTTAGTTTTCATGTCACGTTCTACTTACTAAGCAAAAAAGGGATTATCCTTTATCATTTATTAAATGAAAATTCAAATGAAAATTAAAGTTTCTTTATCTTAAAAATCTTGATTTTAAAACATTTATCAATTGTAATTACCATAACACATATAATAAGTAAAACTTACAGATTTCTATATTTTACCTTGGTAATGAAATAAAATTATATTTTTGAGTTCTTATTTATTTCAAACAAGATTTTAATGCCTCATTTCTTGTCCATATTATGAAAACAACTAAAAATTCAATTATTTTTAAATACATTGTTTTGAAAATAGCATCCCAATTAGTATTGAAAGACAAAAATTTGTCATTAAAACTGTCATTGATACAAACAAACAGTTTTCTATAAAACTAATCTATAAAGGAAATTTCAAACCATTCTTTTAGACTTAGAAATGTGTTTAAAATTGAAGAAAATATTTTTTTATATGGAATTCAGGCAGTGAAAACTATTATATTACAAACTGATAAATGACTAGGATATTTTTACTATAGCAGACTGTGATTAGATTAGTTATCATTTTATTTTTAGATTTATTCAGTATTAGGACTAGAAACACAAATCCAGCAGCAAAATTTATTTATAGAATTTTAATAGTGAAAAATTAAATAAGGAGTCAAAATCTTTTAAAACTGATATTATGAAATGAAAGCAAATATTTACGTTTTTAATATAATGGGAAAAGCAAAAATAATTTGCTTTAGGCAATTTATTTGTTAGAGAGAAAGTGGTTTAAAACACGGAGTCAATATGATACGGGTAATGAAAAAGCAAATAAATTGTAAAATAAAGCCTTAAATAACTTCTATATAGACTGCCATTATAATAAAAGCATATCAATATTACATAAATAGTTTTCTTGTATATAATGGGACTATATATATATATGTCCAGAAGAAAACAAAACTGTAAATGGAATAATTTCATTTACATAAAATTCTTTTTACAAATTGCTTACTTCACAGAATGGAAATGGATTGATAATCTTGGAACAATGATGATTTTACAATGCAATTTATTTTAAACAATCAACGCAACATGGAATTCCTTTTACAGTAGTTATATAAAAAATAGACCGAAAAGAATTGTATTTCTTAGAATTTTTCCTATTAAACGAGCGGATCAAAATGCAATGCATTTTTTTTTTTTTTTTTTTTTGAATCACTGAATCACAATTATGCAATATTCTTTAAAATACTTTAGCTTTATAAATACACTAATAAATAAATAAAAATATTTAAGAATCACACAAAAACGAGATTTAAATGCTTAATTTTAATAAAATAATCGAGATAGATTCACTTAAATAATGAGGAAATCAATCGATAGCTTTCCATTATGGCTTCATCTTTCACAGACATTAGAGCCGCAAAACTGCCCCGATCATGGTTAACGGTTAATTGGTTAAGACGAAAGATTTTTAACCATTTAAAAAAAAAAAAAAAAATTTTTTTTTTTTTTTATAGGTTTCTATCGACAATTAAATGATTAAATAAGAAATTGATGCGAGTCATGCAATTGGAATTTTTTTCAAAGTTACTTTTATTAATGAAATGGGGAAAAAATAATTAAAAAATTGCTTTCTTTTATAAAACGTTTTATTATTATTAATTAAAAGCCTTTTTCTTTGCTATTTGCTTATAAAACAATAGAATATAGTTTTTTTATTTCGGTACTTTTAAAACCTTTATTTAAAAATATCCCAAAAAATTATTCGAGAAGGAAAACAAAATATCCGATGCTTTTTTTTCAATTCCTTCTATTAGCTCAACACTCCCTGTATATATCTTGTTCAAATTTTCAATCGTTCATAAAATACTTTTTATTCATCCACTTTTCAAATACATTTTTTTGAACTTGTAGTGGATTTGCAGTTAATACAGTTTGTTCAAATTTTAATTCAGTAATTAAATTTAATTGAATAATTTTAGTTTTTAGGTATAAGTTTTATATAAAAAATAGATGGCGCCAGATAAACTTAAAAATTTAAAATTATTTATGAAGACTTTATGCAATATAATGAAAAAAGTAGAATTGACTTTACAATTTTTTTTTATATTACTTGTTTTTTCAATTAGTGGTTCTCAACTAGTAGGGCACAATTCCCAAGAGGGAAGTAACTTTATATCCTAGGAAAAAAAATGTTATGAAATAATAATGAAAAATGTTGAAGATGGACATAAACATTTTTATTGTGAACTATAAAAGTACTAACAAGCCACTGCTTAAAAAAAATTTTGAATTTTAAATGTAAAATATGAAAGATTCATGACTTCTTTCCTTTTTACTTTTTTAAAATGCATTTATTTCGCAGAAAAAATATTTTTGTTGATGTTAAATCACGTCAAAAATGAAATAATTTGTAATACCCAATAGAAAGCATTTTTATTCTGCCCTCAACAAACACCACTATCATATTTTATAACATTAGCTACAATCTTTTGATCACTAATGTATTAGAATATGTTTGCAGTAAAAAATAAAAACATTTGTAGTTAACCATACTAATACAATAAACTTTATTAATTTCAACTATAATAATAATTGTATAACTATTGGTTTTAAAAAGTTTTGTTACTCTACTGAAGCCATCTACATTGAACAAGCTTTTAAAAATGTTGTGCCCTCTAATTTAGAAAAGTTGCAGGGTTGGGAAATGAGCTAAAAGAAAAAGGTAAATATATATATCTTTAATAGCTGTCTTAAATCATTTGACACTTTCCTCATTTAATTTAATATTGAAATTTTAATTGCTCGAAAAATGGAATTTGTTTTCTAATTAAATTAGCAAAATTTTAAAACAATTAATAATTTAATTCTGCTGTAGATTATATACTGATTTGGAGTTCACAAAATATTAAAAATAGAACTAATATGAAATTAATATATGAAGACAGAGACAGTGACTTGCCTGAGTTTTTTTTTTCTACCAAACTCATTGTATACAAGAATACAAATTACTCTAATTACTCTAATTGAATCATTTCTTAACCTCCAATGAGGAAACGGATTGTTATTGAAGTACGAGCAGTAATCATTAGAGTTGTTTAAGTATAGAAACGATTTTATGTGTGTGTACATAAACTGAATAATTTCCTGAATATTGAAAATTAATCCTTGAAAATTTTAGTAAAATTTAGTAAAATTAGAAAAATTAAAATTACAATTTTTATCAGTAGAACTGTTGTATGAAACAACTTATTGAGTTATTATACCTTACAACAATATACAATGTATACATTTTATTTAAAATGTATCTAGTCGACTCATTAAACTTCGTCGATGCTTACAAATTCAACTCTTGCATTATGATATAGTATACTCTTTCAGATCTTCAGAGATCTGCTTTTGATTATTTTTTTTTGTACGAAATTCAACTTTTTCAGTACCAGTCCTGCAATGCAAGCGTCATGAGAAAAATGTAATATTGTTTATATGAACGGCCATTAAAATTACCTTCACCTTTTCATCCAGCTCTGTAAGACCGAGAAGGCGATTTTGGCCACCAGCTTCTTTATTTTATCCATGTTATGGTCGTTCGTAGCAGTTGAAGGACGACCAGATTGTGAAAATCAATCATCATTAGCCTTCAATTAATGCCTTATACCATTCCTGTGCTTATGCCCAAGCACAATTCACAATGGACCTCGTGCAACATTAATCGATACGACAACAAAATTTCGTTCGAAATACAAAATTTAAAGCAAACTATTTGTTCAGCTAATTTTTCCATTGTAGAAAGCAGAGCACTCAAATTATTGGATTATAAAAATAACTGCTGTTAACACACTAATTGGCAGATAGCGACCATCTTTAAATATAAGAAATCTGCAATTGTAACATATTAAATTTTATTGAAAAAAAATGAATAGCTCTTATAAGATCTTCCATTGTGGATCTTAGTTAGCTCATAAGCTTCACCACTACAAAATTATCTCAACACTGACCCAGTATGCTGCTAAAGCAGTAATTGCCATTGCTACTTCTTGTATTATTGGAGTACAATTAAATTATCACTTTATCCTTTAATTTTAACATGACTTGTAAGTTTTTGAAAAATAAAAACCATTTTATCTAAAAGATTAGCATTTTAAGACCAATTGCCGATTCGGACTCTTTGAAAAATGCTCGATTCCGATTTTTAATTTCAATTCTCCAATACCAGTGTGAATTAAAGTTTTACAGCACAATGTGTATGTCCTGACCTAATCTCGTGGTACAATTCATCTCGTGCCTAATGATGCCATTATAGTTATGAATGACTTAGATTACATACCCAATATCTATTTCTTGACTGCCATTCAAATTGAATTAACATGTCTTTAAAAAGTAATGTGTAAAAATTCAATGATTAATGATTAATTCAATGAAATTTTTTACTGAATTGATTTTAGCAAAAAAAAGGGATACCGGCTTAAAAATTAATTAATCTAGCTAAATGTGTCAGTTTACGAAGCAAATCGACTTTTTTCATCAAAAATATCATTACTCTAAAACCTGTCAAAAATTCAAAAACGCGATTTCAAATCAATAAAAAATTAGCCACAAATTTCTTTAAAAAAATTGGATCATGGTCCCATAACGACAGATGTAGCGTTAAAAAGAGTAGATTTTAAGAGTAAAAAAATAATATTTAATAACAGAGACATTTTGTCAATTTTGACTGCTTCCATTAATCAAATTTAAAGATATAAAAGGATTAATGGCACAGAAATTGAAACTTTTTTCTTACTTCGTGGATTGCATGGGATGAAAATGTGTAAAAATAAAACATTTTTTTTCATTAAAGGGAGAATAATCTTCAATATTATCCAATCTTTGTTAACTAAAATGTTTTAAAAAATAATATGTGTCATTAACTTTATTTAAAAATAAATCTATTTTTTTATTCTTATTGTGATTTAGAATGGACAAACATTGCTTTTAAGTTTTAAAAGTTCGTTACTCTAGTTCATTAGAAATCCTTTGGCATGAAATAGCCTGAAATATATTGTGAGAAAAATGGGAAATAACAAATAATAATAACAAATAAAAAATAACAAATGATTGCCGTAGTACTTACACATTTAGCAATTTACTTTCGGCATCATTTGTTATTTTTTTAATCCATTCGAATAGATATAGGGAGACATCCTTTTTATTTTCCTAACTAGTGCTGTAGTGGATATGCTGTATAATGCAGTTTGATTGCCTACCCCATTTATTTATTTATTTTCTTTATCCTTTGGTTTCCTGTTTGATGTTAGTTAAATCACTTTCAAAGCATTCCTTCCAACATAAAACAATACATTTTTATTTTCCTTAAGTATTTTTTGTAAAGGATGTTTACTTAAATTCAGCGATTTGTCTTTCTCTGTAAAACGTTTTTGATAGTTCTCTAACATGCATTATGTTCACTAACAAATGAACATGTTTTTACTTAATCAATTTTTCTTAAATTTAAATACTCAGAAACGTTTTTTAACATTGACTTTGTCGATTTTAATGATTAACTTATTATTTAAGGTTAAAAAGGTTAATGTTTTACTTAATTCGTTTAAAATTTGCAATAAAAAGAATTTAGGTTGATGGGATAAAAAAAAAACGAAATGAATCTTGAAATACATTTAATGGATTAATTTTAATTTAAAATTTAAAAAAAAAATTGCATTTGTAGGTATACTTTAATATTTATTATACTCTCCAAATTATTAAATTGCAGTGAGAAAATTAAAAGTGATTGGTGAGAAAATATAGGTGATACAATTTAAAATTGAAAAAAAAAAAAAAAACTTTTCTGGATTTCTATATTATATTCTTCTTCATATAATGAATAGTCAACTTGCGTATTGATCATTCATGGTCAATGGTCATATAATGAATGGTCAAGGATCATACAATGAATGGTCAATTCAAGTATTTCAAGTGTAAACATAATTGTTAAAATTGCATCTAAATTTTAAGAAATAGCTTTTAATAAGAAAAAAAAAACTTAACAGAAAATGGTAAAAGTGAAATTTATATACAATATCATAACAAATAAATCCTGTGTAAATTGTAAAGTAACAGATAGATATGGCAGCAACACTTTGACCTACAAAAATAAAAGTAATATTTGGACATTTGTCATCTGCACCTGTCTAGCAAAAACACCATATAAATTTTTTGGAGTGATTAGTGGATCCCTAAATAAGCCAATGCCTGCAATTGACTTTCGGAAAAAAATCTGAAAGTTATAAGCTTATAAACGGAAATATATGGTATCATATAGCAAGGGAACTTCGTGGAATTCCAAAACGTTAAGTATTCATACTTTTGAGATTACTGGATCAATGAAGTATATTATTTTAAAGTAATTATCATGAAGGGTTTCTAATGAATGTTCAAGAAATCATTCTAATTTAAACACTACCCTCGTAAAATACAGCGTAAATTATTTGTTTAAAATATTTTCAATGTGTAATCTAAGTTTTGTTAATCAAGAAAACTTGTCTCAACTATTGGCATTTAACACAAGCGGGAGAATTATTGCCTAGAGGTGTCAACATTTCCCCCAGCTTCAGCTCATAAATAATTAATTCATGCACTGATAAAATTTAACATGTCAAATTAGTTCCAGAATCTTTTAAACAAGCGATTAAAATTCTGCGTCAATAGATAAGCAGAAATATGGATTTTAAAATCCTTGCAGAGTAAGTGTCATTTTTGTTTTGAGATATTAAACTTTGAAAAATTAGTCTTTTTTTAATGTCAATCAATGTATAAATAGTTACCAATTGTTTACTCTTTGGCTGATTAATATATCTGATATTTAATTATGAATTTAAAAAGTACTTATTTGCGATCTTACCATACAAAGTATAAATAAATTTACTATCCCAGTGCCTTGTAATTTAATTTGTTTCACATTCAACATTCAGTATCCTTCTGATAAATTTCTTTTTAAAACCATACACAATGTTAACCACAAACTCTTCCCCAAAGCCAATAACAACATGCAAAAAATTAAATGTAACATCCTGTTTGGCAGGAAAGTTTTCAAACATAATTTTAATTGAAAAGACACATCTTTCAGAAAACAAATTTCTTGCAGTTCAGAAGATAAAAGTTGTCTAAATTCTTGACACAGACTCTAGTCATATTTTTACCGGCAATATTCGGATTGTTGATAACGGAAATCTTAAAGTTTTTATACCTAAAGGAATAAAATTCAGCCGTCTTTCAAACTTAACAATTAAAGTTTTTTACAGAGAATATTAAGCAACAAAGATACATTCTATCTAAAACGTCTATCTGCTCCACCACTCAAATTAATTTCTTCATCTAATGGAAGAGTAACATATACAAACAAATAAAGTTGCATTCAATATTAATTCCACTCCTTTGGATCCACTACTTTCTATAATTACAATTTATTAATAAAATCTCCAAAGAAAATTTTACTCTTATACCAATCCATAAAGTTTCTATTAACTATTAATCTACATTAACTTAATTTGCTAGACAAAGAACTCATTAATTCTTCTACTTGCAAATCTATTAAAACATCTCTTAATGCTGTCAGGAAAATAATCATTGTTTTTAACAAATTCTTTAAAATCAGTGACCACTCCATCAAATTTCCTTCCATAACAACAGATCCAAAATTTCACCAAATTCCAATAGCTTATTGTTTTACCATCTGTGGTACCTCTAAAAATATAGATCAATCAGGCGATACATTTAAGGTAATAACCAACAGAGACATAAATAAATCAATATATATATATATTAACCAAAAAATATATAACTAAATATATAATATTAAACCAAAAAAAAAAAGACAATATTAACACAAATATAACAAAGTCTTAGATATAAAGTACCATTTCACATCATAAAACACCTTTGATTTCCTTTTAAAGCTGTATTTGGATAAACTCAGAAACATGAAATATCACTCATAAAAACAGCTTTTTCACGATTATGAATAGAGATTCATAAAATATTTTAAATAAGAAGGGAAAATTTTGGAAATCTATGCCTTTTCCTTTGAAAATATCATATTATATTTATTCGACGGATTGTTGAACTGCATGTTTTCATATTAACTGTGATTCTCCTGTGTTTGGGGACTCTGAAAACTTAATATATTATGCACAGAAATTAATTTCAAAAGTAGAACATTAATATAAAGTTTTGAAGGCAATAAAAAATACTTTATTGTTTTGAGTGACAGTTTAAAATGATGAATCCAGGAACTTTGTTATGTGTTTTGTCATAAAAAACGCTCATCTGTAAAAAGATTCAAAGTCATCTAAAATGCACCTTGGTAGCTGCCCTGGCATTTGTCTCTATCAGTTTGAACAGCCTATTCAATGGAGAATATCATTGATTATTCAAATATTTCCTATCTTGAACTACACTGAAAGTATTTTCTATCCCTACACCTTTAAAATAAACATGGTGATATTTCCAAGCTATTTATTTGAGAAAGAATTTTAAGAATTGACAAACTTTGTGTAGTAAAAAAATACCAGTTGAAGATGTCTTGTTCAGTAGGGGAAATTTTGCTTTTACGCCATGCATATAGATAAATATTATTCAATAAATCGTACGATATACACTGAAGTGACAAAAGTCATGGGATAGCAATATGCAAATTTTCAGATGGCAGTAGCATCGTAGAACTATAAATGCGCAGTGCTTCCGCATTTCATTTTTGTTCAAGTTATTCATGTGAAGAGTTTTGACGTGATGATGACCGCACGACGGGAATTAAGACCTTTGAAACTGTTAGTTGGAAGACGCATGGGTCATATTTCGGAAATCGTTAGGGAATTCAACATTCCCAGATCCACTGTGTCAAGAGTGTGCCGAGAGTATGACATTTCAGGCATAACATCCCACCATGGACAGCACGGTGGTGGTCGACCGCCTGCACTTAACGACCGAGACCGGCGACGTCTGCAAGAGTCGTAAATTCTAACAGACAAGCAACACTGCGTCAAATAACCGCAGAAATCAATGTGGAGCGTACAAGGGACTTGTCTGTTAGAACTGTGCGGAGAAATTTGGCTTTCTTGGGCTATTCCAGCAGAAGACCGACTCGAGTGCCTTTACTGACAGAACGACATCGCTCGCAGCGACTCTCGTGGGCACGTGAGCATATCGGTTGTTCCCTAGATAAATGGAAAACCGTGGCCTGGTCCGATGAGTCACGATTTCAGTTGGTAAGAGCTGATGGTAGGGTTCGAGGTGTGGCGCAGACCCCATGGACCCAAACTGTCAGCAGGCGCTGTTCAGGCTGGTGGTGGCTCCGTAATGGTGTGGGCTGTTTTCATGGCATGGACTTGGTCCTCTGATGCGACTGGACCGAACATTGACTGGAAATGCTTATGTTCAGCTACTTGGAGATCACTTGCAGCCATTCATGGACTTATGTACCCAAACAATGATGGGAATTTTATGGATGACAATGCGCCATGTCACCGGGCCACAATTCGCGATTGGTTTGAAGAACATTCTGGACAATTCCAACGAATGATCTGGCCACCTAGATCGCCCGACATGAATCCCATCGAGCATTTATGGGACATCATCGTTCTGTTCGTGCCCAAAATCCCCTGCACCATCAACGCTTTCAAATTATGGACGTCTATCAGGCAGCATGGCTCAATATTCCTGCAGAAGACTTCCAACGACTTGTTGAGTCCATGCCACGTATGCCATGCCATGTTGAGTTGCATGCCATGTTGAGTTGCTGCCATTCGCTGGGCGAAAGGAGGGCCGACACGATATTAAGAGGTATCCCATGACTTTTTTTCACTTCAGTGTATATATATTACTGTTTTAAAAAGGCAAAATGAAAAAGAAACTAGAAAAATTCAGCTAGAATCAGTTTGAGATTGTTTAATTCTTTACATACTTCTCGATTTCTAAAACTGTTTGCCAGAATCATATTTTTGTACAATATTCTTTTGTTCACAATACTGCTGCTGAGAGCAGAAATTGCATATAAATTCAGGATCTAATGTTTCAAGAATTTAATGTCGTACTTAGTTTGATGCGTTTAATATTTTCATACTCGACTTTCTAGTGGTGTCTGGTTAAAATGTTTGATTAAATTTAAAAGTTTATTACTAAGTTTATTATTGTAGTTAAATTTATTTTTTTCAGAAAAGGATTTCAAATAGGAGGATTGTCATGTAAAGATATGGTTCCGTCAATGTTGAATTGAATTCACGTTGAATATATTAGTGATGTTTTAGATGCAGTTGAAGTTTTTGTTCAATAGTCAGTGCAGCTGCTCAAAATTCTCTTAAGACACAAAAAAGAACCAAGATATTTAGATTTTGATACTGATTCAGATACCAGTTGAGCTCTAATTTAATATCCTAAACTTACAATGTTATAAAAGTTAGACACAAAAAATGGAATGAATAGCTTCATTCAATCTGTTTAATCTAAAAGCTAGGTTTATATATTTTAGTTTGTTTTATGAATTACATTTAATTCATTTTTTAATTAAATTTAGTATTTTATACAATGGAAAAGAAATGTCGTCTCACACTGATTGTTTCTATAGAATATTAATTTTATTATTCAACAGTTTCAATTATTACATAATTATTAAAGTTAAAGCGACTTTCAAAATACATGGAAATCATAGTTTTAATTTTGTTATTAGATTTGAGTGACATTTAAATTGTAATGAAATCATTTTTTATTTAAATGAGGTCTAGAAATGGGTTCGGAGAAGAATGAATTCAGTTTTTAAGGGATGAATAATTTATGACATCATTTCTAAAATGTTGGCTCCGTGACTGAAAATGTTTGAAATAGTTTTACTTTACTGCGGGTATTTTGAATTTTTGATGCTTTCCTTTACAGAATACTAAAGACTGTTGAGACAGGCTCTGCTCAGGATAATGCACAACAACTGGAAGTGACCATTTTTTTTTATTTTTCAGTTAAGGAAATCAAAAGGAAGGGTTAAAAGGTAGAAGCAACGTACTTGGGTCTATGCCATCATGAAACAGCACTCTAGTCTTAACTTCACGTCAATGGATTTCTTGTCAAGAGGTAGAAAAGGTGAAGGGATGAAACAGCAAAACAAAGAAATAATTGAAGCAAATATTTAATGGAACATTCTACATATTAATCCTCTTGAAAGCAGTGGCAACAGACTCTTTTGCAAAATGCCTGTGGATGTTTTTTTTATTGTGTATTATGTTATTATGTATTATGTATTATGAAGTAGCAAAACAAAGGAACAAAGGATTCAGATATTTAATGGAACATCCCCACATTAGTTATTTTGAAAGCAACGTCCACATAGGATCCTTTTATAGTTATAACAGGTTCCGTACCACTTATATCCATAGTCTCAACGACATCATTTGTACTAGACGCGCAACTCAATTTTGTTCTAGACATCAATTTTTTGGACGTTTTAGATTCGCCACTCTAACCTTTGCAATGTGTTTCCTGGAATGTTACTTCCACCTCCGTTGCTTATAAGTCAACATTTTAAAATTTCACCAAAGATTTCATGTATTTTTAGGATTTTTTTTTTTCAATATCAATTTTATTTCATTGTGGTTTTTAGTACATATGTATTAATTTTTTCTCTTTTGCTTTTCAGTTTTTTTAGGTAGTCTGCTCGTCGCTCAATGGTAAATTGCACCCGCTAGGGAACATTAGGTCGTAAGTTTAAACCATGGGGGTTTTCGTTGCAAGAACTGTTTTCAAAAAAAACGGAGTCTTGATAGCGTTCGTGATGCTCATTAGTGAGTCTACGTGGTGGGCGTTTTCCGAGTTTTATTCCATACGATACGCAAATTCTGTTTAGTTCCTCCTAAAAATCCGCCTGGAAGGCACGGCCCTCCATCTTCAGTCACTCAGGCCAAGTCAGGCTTCTACCCACGGGTGTTTTAATACAACAGAAGCTTTATTCTTTCCTTCCATCCATGAGTACACTACTCATAACCAACTAAATATGTTAATGATTATTAAGCTAAAAATTACATATATATAGCCAAAAAGAGAATTATAAATGTGCACAAAATTCAGAAAATAAAACTAAATTCTAAGAAATTATTTTATTAGAGTAGATTTTTTATTTTATTTCTATTTTCCTTATTATTAAACAACCAAATTTTCCATGCATATAAATAAAAAAACAATAAAGGTTGGTTGATAAATGGATGTAAACATTATTTAATATTTACATTGTATTTAATTAAAATAAATTTTTTGCGCAGTTTTGAAATACATCAGGGGAAAAATTAAATTTTCAATATATGTAATACGTACATTTGTCAATTCTCAAAACATTTCTCTTAAATAAAATTCAGAATGCCATTTAGCTTCAAAAGCACGCAAATCATTCGCAATATGTCATGATTGAGATAATTATAACACATTTTAATTAAATAGAAAGTTGACAATAACACCTGTCACCATTGAATTGCAATCTTTGAAAGTATGAAACATGAGCCTGATTACAAAGTTTGGATTTGTTCTTTCTCTTTCCAACCAATGAAACGTGCTTCGAAATTAAATCTGAAGTCATAGAATCATAGGTAGAATAAAAAGCCAGATTTTCTAATACACTGAATCATTTTCAAAACAAAAGAACAGATTCTGAGAAAGTTTTCAAGCCCTTATTTGTTCGTCAATATGAGAAATTCTTTGGCATAAATGTTGTGAAATAACTTAAAATGACAGAATAGGAACGAATTAAAAACAAATAAATAAACACTTAGTTTCAGAATGTAAACCTTTTACTGAAATTCTAAATTGCTATTATTGTTCTTTCATTTTCTTCAGTGTTTAGACATTAACTCAAACAATTTTGTGTACAATTATAAATGTCGATATATTGCTAAAAAAGTTGCCTCAACAGAACTATTTGCATTAGTTAGTATCATTTTTGTTATTCAAATGTTAACAAGAATAGATTCCACTGGTAAATTATTATATTTTCCTTATAGTATTATGTTGAGCATATTTTCTTTATATTTCTTTATCCTTTTTTGCCAAAATGTTTTTTAAAAACTTACCAAAGTAAAACATATAACATTTAACTGAACTGGGTATTGCCGTGTCATATCTAGTTAGAAAAAAAAAAATGAGTTTCTGTTAATATCTAAGTACCTCTTTTCCTTTCAAAAAGAAACTACAAATCGATAAATGAACTGCATTGGCTTCACCTGTGTGACATTTTTAATCACATAATGTCTTAATGAAACCAGGAGTTCCCCTCTTCAAAGCATGGGAAGCAAAGAAACACTCTTTGATCGGAGATGGTAAAGGAACAAAGAGTTCTGAGGCGTTCTGCAAATGGGTGTAAAATATGCAAAGATTCCTCACACAATCTTAAAAAGGCGTTCCTTCGAAAGGCATCAACCCGAGAACAAAGCCTCTTTCGTAAATTGAAAGGAATGCACTCTTTCATCTTTGTTCGCCATTCTTTTTCATGGCATCGTTGATGCCGTACCTATAACATTAGCTTGATTACTTTGGATAAAATTTTCAGAAGAACAGGTTAAAAATAAACTTTGATATACATTTTATTTGAGTTACATAACAATTTAGAAAAGTAAAGCTGCAAAATTAGAATTCAGAGATTGTATTACACATGCCGATTTCATTTGAGCGTAATGTTTTTAACGTACCATAGTATGTTTTATGTAACCTAGTATGTTTTAAGCTGTAACCTAGTATGTTTTAAGTTAAAATTTGTTAAAGAGACTTTTCTAATTGCAGAATATTTTTCTAATAAATACAAAAAAAAGGATAATGTAGTTAATCAGTTTGAAAAAATTCATTGTTCTTGAATTTGGGCAAATTGACCAGAGCTCATTTGACAAGAACAATGGTTCTCAAAGGATGCACCAGGGGCCTCCAGACGGATGCACCTTGTTATACTTCAGAGAAATATGTGCCAAATATAAAAATAAATATATTTATTCTTATTATTGTCAGTGTTCCATTATACAATTAACTTGTCTGATTTTTCTTTTCCTTCTTCAAAAAAATTTTGCAAATAGCGATAATGAACCAAAGATGTTTATAAGAAACTAAGAGCAATAACTTCCATGGTTCCATGTTTAACATTGTTATGTCGACGTTTGTTATACTTAACCTGAATAATGAACATGTATAAAAAAAAATATTTTTTTTTTTATACAGGTTTTAATATTTTATTTTCTGCTCTAATTTTTAATTTATATTCCCTTTTTTTGTTTATTTTTAACAATTATTTTGATAAATTACAAATGAATACGTAAATTTAAATTTTATTTAAAAAGTTCTATTACCATTTATTATTTTAGAATAAAATATATGATATTTTTATTATTTATAAATATTATTATTTTTTTTATTCATTCGTAAAAAGGAAAGTAACATAGAAGCCTAAATTATTCGATTATTGCTTTCATACAACCTTATTTGTAGAATAGTTTTTATTGTTTATTTATTTTCCACTAATCATGTTATATAAAGGTGCAGTATGTTTCTCTTACTAAACTAGGCTCACTATTGTTTTGGAAATGTTACCAATAATTAGTTCATCTGGTAAATGATTACATTACTCTTATATTTTGTTGAGCACCTTTTCTCCAGATTTCTTTACACGTTTTGCTAAAATGTTTTCTTAAAAAAACTTATCAAAGTAAACCTTAAAACATTTCACTGAAGCACGGCATTGCCGTGTCATATCTAGTTAAAAATTATAAAAAAAAATTTTCTGGTTAATATCTAAATACCTCTATTCCTTTCAAAAGAAACTGTAAATCGATAAATGAACTGAATTTATTTCACCTGTCTGGCATTTTTAATCACATAACGTCTTAATGAAACCCTTCAAAGCAGGGGAAGAAAAGAAGTATTCTTTGATAGAAGATGGCAAAGGGACAAAGAGTTCCGAGGCGATCTGGAAATGGGTGTAAAATATGCAAAGGTTCCCACACAATCTTAAAGAGGCGTTCCCTCGAAAGGCATCAACCCGAGAACAAAGCCGCATTCACAACTTGAAAGGAATGCACTCTTTCATCTTTGTTCAATATCCTTTTTCATGGCTTGTTTATATCTTAAATATAACATTAGTTTGATTACTTGGATTCAATTTCCAGAAGAAGAGGTTAAAAAGGAAACTTTGATATGCATTTGATGTGAGATTTATATCGATTTTGGGAAGTAAAACTGTAAAATAAAAATTATATGTTGTGTTGTCCATACGAACTTCATTTGCGTGGAATGTTTTTAACGTACCTTTAATATGTTTTATAAACTGAAACTTGAAAACTTACCGAAGTAAAACGTATAATATTTCACTGAATCTGGATATCGTCATGTCCTATCTCGTTAAAAATAATATTCCTTGTTATTATAAAAACAAGAATGAATGAATTTATTAATATAAGAAAATAATAAATTTATTAAAATATTTTATTCTAATTTAATTTCCGAATCTTTTTATCAATTAGATATTGAAAAATAACTTCCAGGGCGATTCAGAATGATGACGTAGTTACAAAACTTGAAAAATATCACTGTTCTTGAAACTTGAAAATTAATTGACCTGATCTCATTTAACACAAGTATAGGGTGCGCCAGGGCGTACTGGAGGCCGATAGATGTCCGGGTGTAAATTGTGGTACTTCAGAGAAATATGCGACAAATGTAAAAATAAATGTAGTTATCCTTATTCTTATCAGTTTTCCATTAAAAAAGCTAACCTTTCTGAATTTTGTTTTCTTTCTTCAGACAAAAAAATCTTCAAGCAGCGATAATGACCAGCGAAGTTTACGAAAAACTAGGAACTGTAATTTCCATGGATATCTACTAGAAGCACTGGGCATCGGGTTGCCAGCCACAGGACTTGATATTGGTCACGTAACGGATATCATTGTGTCGGCTGCTGAGGCAAATTGGTTTTGAAAGACAGGTCGTTCCTAAACACGTCACTTCCGATCACACATTCCTATGCAAAAAAATATATGCATAAGCACGTTTGAACGTTTAATGTACATTACATTAATTAACTAAAAATCCTGCTGCTTAAAATAACTTTTTACAAAGCTTATTTTAAGTAGCAGGACAGCGAATATAATTCTTACTTTATGTACTTCCTTTAAATTTTCTAGATAGCCATATTCTCAAAATTGCAAATGATTCTTCTGTACCTTTCTTACATTGGAAAAAAAACACGTTGTTTTTCTTCCTGGAGGTAAGGATCAAAATCATCCGACTATACGTTCGAGAATCAATTAATTTTAGATTCTAAACTACTACTAGCAATATCTCTACAATCTTCACGCAAATATTTATAGTGTCAGCGAAGAAAAAATTTATCTCTTTAAACATATATTTTTTGGAAAATTATAGGTAAATGAATCGTGCTTTCAACGTAAGATCCTTTAGTTGGTAGGATAATCAAATATTCTGTTCTTGTAAGCTTTTTGCAATTTACGAGAGTGTCCAAAATAAAGGTTATATTGATTCAACGCTATGAAAAAGCAAATATTTTGCTAAAGAAAAATATTCTTTTTTGTGCATAAAGATCATGCACTTCTTAAAATATTTACTTCCATGAAAAAAAAATTTTGGAACGTCTTCCTAGCCTTGTAATATTGAGCACTACAGATAAACAGTTATATTGACGTTTATTTTTTCTTGTCTTTCATGCTTCTTTGCACTTAAATGTTTCTGAACTTTGAAAAATTATTGAAAAAAAGAAGTAAATCGAATTTTTGGTGTAATAGAAAAAATGTGTTCAAAACTATTGCAAAGTAGATACTGGGATTGGTTTTGAAAACAAAAAATATTTATTGTCGTCAATATTTTTTCAGTATTTTTCACCAAAATTGTTTACAAAGGGATATTCAGAGGAATTAGATAATGGTAGTCGATACAAATTGAAAAAAAAAAATATCCCCTTATCCATACTTGCATTATATATAAATATCATATACTTAAAATGTTAACGACTTAGAAAACAAATATTTACAATTATTACCGATGTGATATACCATACTTAACCAATCTTTACTAGACTTTTTTTAAAAGAAAAAGTAATATTTTATTTTCGTTTCAATTTTATATTTTTATACTTATTACATACTGTGAAATTGTGCATCAAAATAGGCAAAGGAAGTTTTATTTCTTTAAATTAAGTATATGTAACCAACAAAGAAAATGTGATTAGTTCGAAACTGATATCCATTTCTATTCTTTTAAACCTTTCTACATAAATAAAAAGCAGATGCACTGGTGTGCCAGTTTTCATTTCTCAAAATTTAATAACTGTAACTATTCGAGATTCAATTTTTTTTCCCTTTACGATTATTAATTTATAGTGTATAGTATATTGTATAGTATAGATTATTAAAACAAATTTATTAAGCATTTTATTTGATACATATCTTAGTACCTATCTTTTAAAAAAAATTATATTTAAAAAAAAGAATGGAAAATGAAATCATAGCACTCATCCTTTAGAACAAAAATGTTTTCCCTGACTAATACTTCCTGTTCAGTTACATTTTGATACTATTTCTAGTGGTATCATTGTTTCCATGGGAAGTTTTTACTTTTAGCCATCAATGAATAGTGATTATTTTTAAATTCATGGTTTTTATTTTCGTATGATGGATTTCACATAGAAACTCTTCCGTTTCATTACCAAGATATTTGTCGCAATGATAAATAAGTGCAACTATTCCTGTGATTTAAAACGTTACTTTATGAAAATTAAAAATATATCTATTTTTTGCTGCCTAAAAGCGATTGACTATACCAACAGGACATTTATAATGTTTTGCTTAGTGTCAAAATATAACCATTAGAATGAGTATAACACTAGTAGAGTTAACAATTAAATAACTGTTGAGAGTTTACTACTGTGTCCAAAAGTAAGACCAATTTTCAATTTAAAAATTCCCGAGCCATATGGAATTTCAGAGTATTTTTCACTTTTTAGGTTGCTGGCACTGTCCTTGATATCTGTGTGAAATGTGACGTTAAAATATTCATTTGTGTTTGAGTTACGCTTGGCTTTGTGAGACGCTAAAACTGATTCCGGCGATTTTGAAATGTCGGAATTCATTGAGCAAAAGAACTTGCATTAAACTTTGTTTGTGGAAACGTATAGAGTGTTGCAGAAGGCATTCGATGAGCCTTCCTATATCGGAAAGTAATGTTTAGAAATGATATAAACAGTTCAAAGAAGGCAGAGAATGCGTTGAAGACGAAGAGCCCTCTGGTCGACCCTCAACCTCCACCGATGAAGCTTACATCCAAAAAATTAAACATTTGGTACTTGCAAACCATCGATTTACAATTAGACCTTGATGATGATGTTGGAATTTCAAAAAGATCGGTCAATTCCATTTTGGGCCTCAAAATCGTCAGATCTCGATTGGTACCGAAAACACTGAATGCGCCAGCTCACACTGCATTGATTCTTCGTGATTGTTTCGCCAAAAATGAAACCCATATCGTTTCACAACCACCGTAATCATACCATGCGACTTCTGGCTATTCCCTAAACTCAAAAGACCACTACGGGGACACCGTCTTAAGTCGATTGAAGAGATTCAACGTGAATCGGCGCTCACATTGAAGGTCATAATTTTTAGCATGCATTAAGGATTGGAAAAAAAAAGTTGGCATAAATGCATTGTGTCGGAGGGGATTACTTTGAAGGCGATGAAATAAATTTGGAAAAATAAATAAAGAGTTTTGGTAAAAAAATTTGGCTTACTTTTTGGGCACAGTAATAAGTATTAAATTTAAACAAATTTATTGTCAAATAATGATAATGAACATCAGTAGTACATAAAATGTAAAAGTAAAAAAAAAAAATTTCTGCATTATATTTGTCAGTTTGGTAGTTATGAAATTTACAAATCTTCGCCTTAATCCATAAAAGTGACGCATTGTTGCATTGTAGCCTATAAAAGATATTTTTTTACTGTAGGATATTTTCAAAACAAGTCACAAAGAGAATTTGATGGCGTCTGCCTCCTTTTTGAGATTTGTCGACCTTTTATTTCTAAAACTGTGAGTAGAAGGAATAAAAGAATGGAGAATAAAATCATAGCACTCATCCTTTTTGTACATTTTTTCAGACTGATACCTCCTGTTCTGTTCAATTTTGATACTTCGCTTCCAGTGTTGTCATCGTTTTCATCTAAAGTTTTTACATGTAACCATTAATGGATTGAGATTGTTTTTAAATACTTAGTTTTCATATTCGTTTGCTAAATTTGACATAGCAACAATCAAAATTTCATTATCATGATGTTTGTCGTAATGATAAAGAAATGTAAAATTTTATTCCTGTGATTTAAAACTTTACTTTATGAAAGTTAAAAAATATAAATATATATTTTTGCTGCCTAAAGGCAACTGACTATACTAACAGAACATTTATAAGGTTTTGCTTAGTGCCAGAATATAGCAGTTCACAATTTAATAACTGTTAAGAAGTTTAAGTATTAAATTTAAACACAATTATTGTCAAATAATGATAATGAACATCACTAGTACGTAAATTGTAAAAATAAAAATATTTTTTTCTGTATTATATTCGTCAATTCAGTAGTTATTGAAAGTTACAAATCTTCACCTTAATCCATAAAAGTGTCGTATTGTTGCGTTGGAGCCTATAAAAATAAATTTTCATTGCAGGATATTTATATACTGAAGTTTTTAAGTACTTTTTAACCATTAATGAATTGAGATTATTTCTAAATGCATGGTTTTTATATTCGTATGCTTTTCAGATAGAAACAATTATATTTCCTTATTATGTTGTTTGCCATGATGATAAAGAAATAAAAAATTATTCCTATGATAAGTTACTTTATGTTAAAAAAAAAAAAAAATTATGTTGCGAAAAACGATTAAGTATACCAACAAGACATGTATAAGGTTTAGCTTAGTGTCAGAATATGACAAAAAAAAAGGATAGTAGAGTAGTAGTGTTAACAATTAAATGATGAGAGTTTTAAGTATTAAATTTAAACACAAAATAATTGTCGAATAATGATAATGGACATCACTAGTGTATAAAATGTAAAAAGTAAAAAAAAAAAAATTCCTGCATTATATTTGCCAATTCAGTAGTTGTGAAAGCTACAAAACCTCACCTTAATCCATAAAAGTGACTTTTTGTTGCATTGGAGCCTATAAAAGAAATATTTTTATAGTAGGAAATTTTCAAAAACAAGTCAAGAGAATTTGATGGTGTCTGCCTCCTTTTCAGAGTGTCGACCTTTTATTTCTGGAACTGTGAGCATCCAGAGGAAGTTGACATTTCTTTAAGTATCACACGTTTCTAAAGCCGTCCTCTACTTTACAAGCAGGAAGAGGATTTGTATTTCAAAAATGCAAGACACTGGATAAATCTTGTCACAAATGCGCATATTGTATTTTTATGGATTGAAAGAAACCATTTTACCCTGAAGGCATATTTAAATGGGATGTAAATTTTAAAAATAAATAATTCGATATAAATCTTTATATGGATAATATTTTTTTTTTTCAATAATAAAAAAAAACTATTGCTTCAAAATATAAAATGTAAAACAGTGTAAAATTATTTTCTTGTTTTATATAACACTAAAACAGCTAAAATTGCAAACAATGATCAATAAAAAACCTACTGAAAAGTTCATTGTACCCTCTGTACTTGTTCTATGATTTAAAATACCTAAATATTTTTAAACATTTTATCAAAGATAACTCGGATCTAATAATTTTCACTTTAATCTAGAATTTTTATAACAATTTAAACATTTTCCAATTTGGGCTTTAAAAAAGACCAATACAATCACTTCTTAAAATACTAGAAATAATAGGATCTATGGTGACGCAAACAAATATAATACCATATGAATAACTGCATAAAATCGAAAAGCTATGCATATTACTTTTCAAAATTGTAAGATGGCAAAACTTATTTAGGAATTGGGAAGCCTTTTTTAAACCAATCTTGAACTAATCTTTCTAAAACAATCTTTCCATCAGGATTAGTTTTAAAAATTAGATTTTTAAATTTTCTTTTATACTTAAAATATAACAAACTGATTTTTTAATAATAATTATTTGCTTCTATGTCTTTTTTAAAAAGAAAAATGAAGGTTTGTACTTAGACGGTGTCTTTTAATATATACATATATATTTATTTTTAAAAGTTTTTTCTTACATAATACCAGATTTGATTCTTTGATGTAATGTACAAAAATACAAAAATTATTTCCATTTACTTGAGTAATGTTTATAAAATATACATAACGGCGGCGTATAAATGGAATTTAGTAAAGCTGTTTTAAATAAGGATTGTTTCCAAACGTGTACGTAGCTTTTATTGCGTTAGAAAGATATGTTAAAACTTATTCGCAACAAAAAAACACGTTTTGTTGTATTAATAAATAAGAGTATTTATTTTCAAAATAATTACGAAAGTATTTATAAAATAAATAAGATGATTTGATTGATCAGACAATATGATTCTTTCATAATTTATTGCTTATTATTCGAAACTTTTTTTCATTACCTGATTCACATACCGTTACAGTGGTAGCAGCTGCGACGAGTGTCACTTTCGATGACAAAATAATTTGTATGCTCAAAAAGAGAAAGAAATCTAGGTTTTTTAATTATATATTTAATTTTTCCTTTTTTTTTTAAATTTATAACCATTTTCTCATAGTCATTTTGTTCATGGTATCCCTCCATAAAAATCCCACGTTGTTTGGGTACAGTATATCATTATTTATGAATTTCGTATAATTTTACCTCACCATTATGTATGCTCGCAGTTTTACCTCACTATACAAGTTCATTCCCGTTTTTACATATACATATATAAACGTACATATCAATATAACGTGCAACATGTTTTAAAACATAGTGGTCGCAAGTATTTGGTTCACAACTTTTCATACAATTTTACACGTACTGATTGAAAAGTATTCACATGTGCACCACAGTGCACATATTCGTTCAATACACATTGAACAACTGCATTCAAGTATATGTGATTAAAAAAAATAAGTTATTTAAGAATTCCTTGAAACATAAAACATTAAAGAGGACTTCTTTAAGAGCGTTAAAATGAAGCCTTATAAAAATATGGTTTGATAACATCATTCCCACATACTTTAAGAATAAAAGCTAATTTATTTAGACGTTAATGCCCCTAATTTGATTCAGTTTAAGTGTAAAGTCTATGAACCATTTATGATGTAATGAACGTTAAACAAATTTCATGTTTTCTAAGAAAAAGGAACGATCTTCATTCCAAAATTTTCAAGAGGAAATTCGCAGCAGACCAAATGTTAGAATTGTGGGCAACTTGCAGCCTGTATGAATTTCTTTTTCGTGACGGCAAACAAGCGACGTCTCCATCTGTTGCCCGCAGAGAAGGTTTTTTGAAATCGAATCAGTGTGGCGAGGCGTCTGGCCGCGGGCCAAGAACACGTTAGTGTGACAGGCCATTCGGGGAAGAGGGTTCGTCATTTAGAGCAATTAATGAATATTTAATATTGAAGTTCTTTTTCCTGCAGTGTTACGGGAGATTGTCAGACAGCTATATTTCCTTCTCATTGTGGATTCAAACTAATGAAATAAATGCTGTTCAGTTTTCCTGTGGATGATTTTTTACCATTTTTCTTTCAGATTGTTTGCTTGTTTTAAAATGAACTGACAAACGATTGTAGAATAAATAAATAATAAATTTGCATCAAATAAAGGATGTATGTGTATGGAAATGCTCGTGAAAAGAATAATAAATTATGAAATACACACGATGCATATAATTATATAAACGAATATATATATATACACTGACACAAAACCAATATTAAAATATTCATTATATTTTTGAGAGTTAGTTTTTAGTCGGTCCAGAGGCAAATGGAGGGTCTGCGTTAGGACTGTTAAGAGGAGCATCAATGGCTTAATAAAATCAATTTATTTATTACATTCAGAAATAAACATTTTAGCAAAAATTTTATCTTACTGTTATCTCGTAAATAAGCATTAAAATTTGAAATTAGCATTAGGTATAAGTATATGAAATTCGGTTTATTATTATCTGTGTCAAGCCTTTGCAAATTGGTAAGCAAAAAATCAAGATTCAAGCAATAAAGCATGTTTCGATAAATAATATGGGAGGACATTGTTTATATTTTCCCAATATTAAATTACTTGTCATATTGACTTTGTTGCTTTGGATCTTTCTGATTGAAATTTGCAATCCTTCACTGCCTGAAAGGATTAAAACAATTTCGTTTCAAAAACAACAAAACTTTTATTTAATTGCAAAGAACAGACATTTTCATTTCAAACATACATAGTACCTGCTCTTTATTGAGACTGGGCAGTATGCCTTAAAGGGTTTTTGTTATGATAAGAAATTGCTCAATTTAGAAAAGTAAAATAAATACTTGTATTGTAGTTATGATATCAATTAAATTAATAAATACAAAAATGATATTTTTATTTTAAATGTTGATACTTTATAAAGAAATTCCATTAAAATATGTTATACTAGACCTTTTTTTACAAAGATCAAGTTGAATTATGCAGCCGTTAATAGAAGGAATCTAAACTATTCGGTCCCATCAAGAACATGTAATGATTTATTTACAGTGCAAGTGCACCGACATCGCAAACAAACAAAAGCATACAAACTGACGCTTGCAGGGAATCAAATCTATAAAAGGCAGGGATAGTTCTAGGGATATGTCTTTTATTAATTTTGTACACTTCACCGATAACAATTATTTTTAAATTTCTTATTTTGTATTTCGATTTCTTATTTTAAAAGATATGCTTGCAGTGCAGCATTGAGTTTCTTTAATATGGATTCATGATCTCTTCCACAAATCAATCATTACCATTATGTTTAATGTGTCAAAATGTTAACTGAAAGATGCCATGAAGCATACTACGTTACAATAGCATTGGAATAAAATGCATGTTAATAGAAAGGACAAGGATTTGAAAAAGAACATTTTTAAACAGCTGACTATATCAATCTTTTTTAATCGTCTTCTGAACACGAAAATAATGGACTACTGGCCTGATTTAGAATTTCATTGTTAACCACAAAAAAGTGAAACTAACACACAATTCACGAGAAATTAATTTTGTCGCCAGTCAAAGAGGTTAAGAAAAAAAATTGTTCTTCATTAAAAGACACCGTTCAGATATAATCAAAAATATTCCTCTGAGTCATAATTCAGTGTAAAGAAGAATGGGTGAAATGGCACAAGTCGTTGAAATAACGTCGTACAGGGCCTGAATTGTCGAATGGCTAGTGCTCTGGTGCTCGGTACCACAGTTTCGGGTTCGAGTCCCGGCGTTGTCATGGATGTTTGTAGTGTTTCGGAATCCACTTTAAACCATAGGCCCCGGTCTGTCAAGCCCTCGTGCGCAGAAGATGACCGTAGAGCGACAAATCAAACTGTTATACAATTAATTAAACACTAGCAAAGTTTCCATTAACCTCGAGGAATGAACTTTATCAAATCACGATGTACTGCTCTTATTATGTGTTCGATTCCTAAAAGAAGAAAAAAATTGGTTAAAAACTAACTAGACGTCTCATTTATCAAAAACATGGATAAAATGTAACGTAGATTCGATATTTAAACCATGAACAATATACCACTTATTTGGCGGACATGTTTAAAATATTTAATTAAGACAATTTATAATGAGAAAGTGTTGAATTAAATGGAATTAAAACATCATAGCTACTTTTGAGGGAAATTTTTTTCTGCTGAAACGAAATCCGGGTAGGAATGTATACAGCCACTTTACCACATTATTAACAGTCTCCTGAAAATAAAATAACTTACTGCCGACATTTATAGTTTCTTCATGTTTATATTACGGTAAAATTCCTAAATGTTATAAATATGAATATACTGGGTTGAATTTAAGAGTCCTCCGGAAATGAAAATGCAACATAATTATCACATAATTAGATGAACTCACAAAATTCATAACTGAAAATAAAAAATTCAGAAAAGGATACCAGGAGTTTTAGATGCAAAAATAAAATAATAGCTCTCTACCCTGAATTGTGGGCAAAAGTACAGATATTTTCAATTACATTTCCTTTATCATATTTCGTTGAGCGTTGGATCTGTGCAGTAGCTAATTTACTGTTTGAGAAAAAAACAGATTGCACAGCACTGAACATGACAATTTGCTTATGTTTACATCAATTGGGTTAACCAAGTTAATTTGCACCAAACTGGAAAAACGACTCTAACAAATTTGTTAAAAC
This sequence comes from Caerostris extrusa, assembly GCA_021605095.1. Classification (NCBI taxonomy): domain Eukaryota; kingdom Metazoa; phylum Arthropoda; class Arachnida; order Araneae; family Araneidae; genus Caerostris; species Caerostris extrusa. The sequence goes on along the minus strand of BPLR01017052.1, from coordinate 26,071 downwards.
TGCATCAATCATAAGATTCATTTATTAAATCTCGTGTGTTTTGGGTTTTTTTTTTTTTAATAAACAAGGTTTTGCTACATCTGGTGCTAGTTTTAATTAAATTTACTTTGTTATACCTAATAAACCGACAGCTAAAATAGGTATAATTAAAATGCAACAATTTTTTTTTTTTACATTTGGTATAATTAATTACTATGGAAGAGTAATGGTAGAATTTTTTTTTCTTGTAAATGAGGTGACGAACATGGTGGGGAATCCCTGCTTTCTAAAATACGTATTCTTTCAAAATTATGTAAAGTTTTGAAGTAATTAAAATTTCAAACTGGACATGAAAATATATTGCTCCATTACTGAACTAGCTATTTATGCGGATTTTAAAGATGCTTTTACATTAAACATTTGTGGCCTTATATGGGCCATTCAAAAATTATTACTTTATGTAAAAGTGTAACACATTTAATTTATTTGTAATCGTCTTTTATAATCGTTACAAAGTGAAAAATTTAATTATTTATTTTACCATATTAGAAAAATTAACTATAAAAATTATGAAGTTAAGAAATTTGTATCGTATAAGGTTCTCTTTTAGATATCGCTAGATAATTTTATGCAAGTCAAGTACATACAGATAGCTATAGGATATAAATGAAGAATTATCAATATTTACATATTCATTTGCATTTTATTTGTTTACAATTATATTTTAAAATTGTTGTAAATATTTTTTCAATATTCTTAAAATCTCAAAATTGGGTATCAACATAAAAATTTGTAAATAGAAATTTATAAATGAATATTTGATTAATGAAAATTGTTTTCATTTTAATATTAATGGGTTTTTTTGTATTATTTGTTTTAATATTTTAATTATTTCATAGATATGGTACTTGAATTAAAAATCTTAATTTCCAAACCTCATAATGCAAAAATATTTGTAACTGATAATTACCAAAATTAAATTGAAATCTATAGAAATCATTCATTGTGTATTTTTTAAATACTTTTTCATAATATATATATCCAGAAATAATATTAAACGTTAATATTAATAAATTTCATCAACATTCTTTAGTTACTTCCATTATTTTTAATTTATTTTAAATAATTATTTATTATGAAATTAAATAATGTTTAAAATAGTCAACAGATATAACATATAACGGAAATAAAAATAGATATTTTGAAAAAGATTTTTATTAAATTATGAATTTATAGAAACATAAATTCTAAGAATATTTCTAACCTTATTTATTTAAGAAGTATATATATTTTTACATTTAATTAAGCATGCATCAAAAATATATTTACAAAAACAATAATGCATTTCTAATTTTTAATTTGACTTTTTTTATTCTATCTTAAGTTAGAATTGAATGTACACCTGTGTCTTTTGTTTTTTGAAAATATTAGTTTACATTCGTTTTTAAAACTTTCATATTCAAATATTAATATCATATTCATTATTCTTCATGTCAGTTATTCTTTTTAACAACCTCATTCATTCCATAATCTTTCTAACTTAAAAGCTGTAAAGGACTGATCATTAGAACTTCTGGTTTCAAGAAGTCATTTGCTTCTTTCAAAACTTTCTGTGTATGCAACAATGGTTTCTGACAGGAGGGCATCGAGTCATGCATCACGACTTCCTATTCTCATCTTGGAAAAGTGCGTTAAAAGTTTTCTATTTTGCTCGTGTAAGAAACTTGCTATCCAATTTACATATAAACAGTGCAATAGAGGCTTCGTCATCTTTTCATCTAGGTATATCATAAAATTACCTACTTGTCTATAGAAACTACCTGCTAGAAAACAGCTGAAAAATTAGACTTCTCAGCAATGAGTACTGATACTTAGTAAAATATCGTTTTAAATTTAGTAACATTAATCAACCTTTTGTAAAAATTAAATGATGAGTTGCATTTGAATCACATATAATTAAAAAACATTTTACTATTGGAAACTTATATATGATGAATAAATTACAATAAATAACTACTAAATATGTTTTTTGGCATAGTTTCAAATTTAACTATGCTATGCTATGCTAACAAAGAGAAAAATGCTATTTTAATGATGTCTTCTATAACATTATTAGAAACCAAAATTTTTAATTTAAAAATATTTTGAGTCCGCCCTTCAATGCATACACTCTATTTTTAGGACAGCACATAAGTGAGTAAATTTCATCCAAAGAAATGAAATAACTATCGAATAATAAAAACCTACTGTTATTGATTAAAAATTAATGAAAACTGCTAGTACTAAGGAAATTATTAAGGAGTATAAATTAATTATTAATAATTAACATTAATTAATTATGTTAATTATTAAAAATTCTTGCGAGATTTTTATGAATATTAATTGGAGGACAGTATATAAAAAATTATTAATTTAAATAAAATTTATTAATTAAAATAACTCCACCTATCAACACATACACTCTCTATTTTTCCTATAGCACATAAGTGAAAAAATTCCTTCAAAAGCACTGAAATATCTATTGAATAACAATCAGATAGAAAAAAGTATTTTTATTTACAACAATAACAGCTAAAAATAATTATTATTTAATAAAGCATAATAATTTATAAACATAAACTTTATACATATACTTCCAAGATTAATAATGAATAGCCATTAAAAAAAGTAATTTTATTTGCTCAATCTTTTCTAAATAGTACACATTAGGTGAAATTTGTCTTCTAATAGAGATAAAAAGGTTTATATAAAAATAATAAATATTTTAATAAGCCACTTATTTTGGCTGCTGGAATTGGTTATTTTATCCCCCTAATATTAGATAAATATTTATGTAAACAAGTATTATATATATTAAATAAGCATATTAAAATCTAGTATCTATAGGCATCCAGGCATATTAAAATCTGGATGAAAGAAATGTATAAATTAAGTGTCCATAAGTATTATTTTTTCGATCATTTATCACTATTTAAAAAAAAAAATCTTAAACTTCTCATAAAAAGTAGGAATGTAATACAATAATTCCACACTGGTCATTTTCTTTGTGCAATAATATAATATTTTCAATATTAATTATTAATTAAAAACTAATTTATTAATGAAAAATAATATAATTGCATTTTAAAAATATAATTAATACTTCATTTATTAATACATATAGATCAGTAAAATTTTTAAAAGTAACATTCTCTATTCTGTAGCCAACGTTATTTTTACTCTACTAATTAATAGTTTTCATTACAATACAAATTTATCTAGTAATTTTAAAACTAATAAATATCATAAGAGTTCTATTTATCATCAATTAAACCAGATAACATGTTCCTATTTAATAGAACGAATAATGCAGAAAATTCGTTTTTTAAGCGAGAGTAAAATCAATTGACATGTATCTAATGAATGGTATGAATATTATAAGAAAGTAAAATCAAATAAATAATCTGTGAGTGATGAACATTGAATGAATGAAAGACATTTGCCATAGGAAAAAAACACTGATGTATTTTATAAAACATTAATCTCACTGATAGATTAGGCTGATATATAATTGATACTGATAGATAGATAATAGAAAATAGATTGATAGTAAATAACAGATAGATGATACATAATACTCACTGATTACTAATAGATAGATAATAGATCTCACTGAGAAACTCATGTGACCAGAAAACAAAATTATATTAAATCTGTTGAATATGACAATTATAATGAAAATCTGGTTTTGTTCATGATAGAATAAAATAAAGCTAATAATTTGCAACAGATTTTACGAAATTTTTGCCATTTAAGTGAAAAAATACGACAAAAATGTTTCTTTGTATCTCAGATTACAAAGACTGGCACTTTTTACGAGAAAACAAACTCAAATTGTTTACTTGTCACGAAGAATAACTTTAATGATGATGAATCTTCTTTAGAGAATCGGTTTTGAGAAGATTTGAGGAAAGACCAGCTATCGGAAGAACATTCATTTATCATACCCTAGGCAGATGTTGCAAATGGTCCAATGGCCACTATCTCCACACATTTCCTACAATCAGGACAAGGGGACAATATACATATTAGAAGGACAATATACATTAGAAGGAAAATAAACATTTTATTTAATATAATGGAATGTGAATAAAAAAGTAAACAGTCAGTAGATGATAAACAGTTTTTAGTTACTCGACAACAATAAATGTGGATAACTTTCTCTGATAGTTTGTTGTTTTCCGATGTGGCTGATTTATTAGTGACGTTGGGTTCTTTAAATGGTTAAAATGTAGTTTTAGATCTGTTTTCCATCAATGTTCAGATATTATTTTGTAGATTAAATGCTGATTCCATTATTTCTATTCAACAGAATAATTTTAAAAGTGTATATACTTTACTTTACTATTTAATTACTTACTTTACTTGTATTTCTTTTCCTTTTTTTAATACACTTTAAAATACTTTTCCCAATTTATGATTGAATTTAATTTGTATCAAGTAATTTAAATCCACATAAAATAGTCCATACTAACTTGCATTCCTATCTGTGGTGCATAAGTATTAAAATAAGGAACAAATCAGATAAATTGTTTCTAACTATATTCTCTTGACTTTTCTTAATATTAATCAAGAATGTTTTTTGTACAATTACAATTTTAAATTAATATCTACATCCACAAATGTATCCTGTATGAAAAAGTTAATTTTCCTATTTTGTAAATCCTTTTATTGATTCAAAATATTAAAATGTAAATAATTATTTTTTAAGACTCATAAATTCTTTAATGAATAGCATGCAAATATCACTCTACTGCAAATGGTTTATACTGATATATTTTAATAATTATTTACAATTCTTGAAAAATTTTATAGTTAAAATAGTTTTCCAACTATCAAACTTAATATAATATTTTAACCACTTTCATAAAATGAGAACTTTACAATTACTTGTTAAATATTGTAGTATCAGATCAAGGTAAATGTTGCTACTGTAACATAATTTCAAATTTTTAAAAAGTATTAGCAAATAAATTAATTATTTAAAATAAAGAGATATTTTAATACAGAAAATGAAAAATTTGGAGTTTTCTTTCTGTACATTCAGAGTTCATATGAGATATATATTTAGCTATCCATGTCTGAATGGCAAAATAAAATTTTCAGTAACGTGAGGAAAATAGAAACAATTACATTGCCATTTTAAGAAAGTAAAACTTTATTCTTTTTTACAATTTTTGTATATTTTTTTTTTAGTTTTAAAACTGTCGTCTTAACAAGAAACACTCTACAATAAGAAACTAAAGTGACGACAACAAAGAAGTAAAAAGACATTTTTAAGTACTTTGAAGAAAGTACTAAAAAAATGTCAGATATGAAAATAATCAAAAATAAAAAAAATGTTTCATTCTGAAAGCTTTCATAGCTTCACCCCCACTTTTTTGTCTCTTGTTTTCTTCTAAAAAGACACTTTAGAAGATCTCTTTATTTTGCACTTGCAACAGGAGCGAAAAAAAAAAAATTAGCATTGTGTTCTGCTCGTTTTCTCTCTCTCTCTCTCTCTCTCTCTTTAGGAGATCTCTCTCTCTTCCTCTTTCGTTTTCGTTTTCTTCTAGGAGATTCTCTGGATAGTGTTGTTTTCTTCCAAAATCATGGCTGTTGCTGCATTAGGTTTTCTCTCTAAAAAGTACTTGATGATTTTGTGATAGCTTATTAACTAAAGTGGCTGTTTCTTTGGGTCATTTGCACGTTAAATTAAGTTATTCATTTCTGAAATTGTTATTTCCTTCTTAGTTAAAGGTATAGTTTTTCTTATAAAAATGCTTATTTCCTTTTGCACTTAGGAGTTTTTCTTTTATGCAAAGAAGAATATAGACTAAGCATAAATATACATTGGCATAAATACACTCATGTCCATAAATTAAGGATAATTCAGAATCACATAGAAATTGAACTCTGAAATAAAAATTTCACCTGTAGAATTATCACACACATCTTGAAGAAGAATATGCAAATTACAGGAAACCACCAGATGGCGCGGATAGTACGTCACAGTGACGAGAGTGTAATGAGAGGGGTATATAAGGAATGGTGGCAAAGAAGTAAAATTGTTCACAAGCGCTTTAAAAGCTTTCAGTGCAATAACCGCATAGTTATGGCACAAAGGAAGCATTTGGATGATTTTTACGTGGTAGAATTATCGGAAGACTGGAATGTGGACGTATCCAGCTGGAAGTATCCAAGGAACTTGGAATCGCCCAGAGTGTCATCTCCAGGCTTTGGCAACGATTCCAAGATGAAGGTAATGTGAGTTGATGTTACAGCCAGGTCGCCCCCGAGTTACAACGCCGAATGAGGGACCGGTATTTAGCAGATACTGCCAAAAGAAACAGACGGAGCACAGCATCAGACCTGTATAGTCAGCTCTCTTCAGCTACCAGGTACGACAGTTTCAATGCAGACCGTGTACAGACGCTTAGGGCACATTGGTCTATATGCTCGTAGGCCTGTCAGATGTTTCCACTTACCGCAACTCACTGTCGCCTGCGATTAACCTGGAGTAGAGAGCATGCATTGTGGACACCGCACCAGTGGTCTGGTGTGATGTTTTCCGACGATTCTAGGTTTAGTTTGCAGTCTGAATTCTCTCCAGACTTTCATATGGAGAGCGCCAGGTACCCGTTACCACCAATAGAACACCATTGAACGACACCGTTACGGTGGTGCACGATGGCTCGTTTGGGGAGGAATTATTCTTGGTTCCAGAACTGACCTGCATGTTCAGAGTGTAACGATGACAGGCCACATCTATCGGGATGTCATTCTGGAACAACATGTACGTTTATTTCGGGGAGCCATGGGTGCTGAATTTCTGTTTATGGATGACAACGCCCGTCCTCACCGGTCAAACATTGTAGACGAATGTCTTAAATTGGAGGATATCACCCGTATGGATTGGCCAGCATACTCACCATACTTGAATCAATAGAGCATGTGTGGGATATGCTTGGCCGACGAATTGCAGCCCGTCAACCCCCTCCCATCTGTCAACCGGAACTTCGGAGGGCATTGCTTGATGAGTGGTGTAATATTCCCCAAGATCAGATTGAGAATTTGATACTCAGCATGCCTAGGCGTTGTAAGGTCTGTATTGCATCGTCAGGAGACATACTGTATATTAACCATCATACTAACCATGTTATGCTGTTTTTTGTAAATAGGTTCTTTTTTTTAAATTTGCTCCAGGGAGTAAAAATCGCAATTTTATTAATTATGTCAAACATATAGCATCTTTTTTGCTCTTTAGCTTTTGTTTAATAAATAGACTTTTACAAATAAGTCAAATTTGTTTTGCTTTTGTCTCTTTCTTTTGCCTGAACTTAATAATTTGCCACAGATATTGTGGTGCTTTTGTCATATAAAAGAAAAAAACATAAAAAATGCTTGCTTATTTACATCTCATATTACAAAGACTGGCTCATTTTACACGGAAAACAAACTCAAATTGATAACTTGCCATGAAAAATAACTTTAGTGATGATACACCATCTCGGTTTAGACTGCAAAGTTTAGAGAATCATTTTTTAGAATATTTGAAGTAAGACCAGTTGAGACCAGCTATCGGGAAAACATTCATTTATCATACTAAGGCAGATGTTGTAAATGGTCCACTATCTCCACATGTTTCCTTCAATTATAGAAGCACAATAACCATTTTATTTAATAGAATGGAATGTGACGAAAAAAGTAAACATTCTGTAAACGGGGTTTAACGGGCCTTTTGGTTTAAACGGGTTTTTGTTACTCGACAACAATAAATGTGGATAGCTTTCTTTGACAGTTTATTGCTTTCGGATGATATAGGTTTATTAATGATGTTGGATTCTTTTAAATGGTCAAAATTTATTTTTAGAACTGTTTTCCTGCAATTTCAGATATTATTTTTAAGATTAAATGCTGATTCCATTATTTCTATTCAACAAATATTTTTTAAAAAGTATAAAATGTAATTAAAAAGGGATTTTCATTTCCAATTCCTCATAATTATTCACTTTCATATATATTTAATTATAGATATGAAAAAATATGTAATAATAATCAAGAATATATATAAAAATTAAATAATTATTGTATTCTTCAATATATTTTTTTCCCTATTAATAGCTGAGATTTAAATCTGTATAAATTATTTTAAATCTATATAAACTAATTTATACTAACTTGCATTTTAGCTATAGTATTTAAAGTATTAAATAAGAATCTACTAAGAATTTTACAGTTAATTTTTCTAACTAAATTAAAAAGATATTTCTTTATTTTTGCTTAATAGTAATCAAGAGCATTTTACAAAATTAAAATTTTAAATTAATATGTACATCTACAAAGGCACACTTCATGGCGAAATTCATTTTTCTAATTTCTAAATCATTGTATTGGTACCAATAATTAAAATTGTTTTTTTTAAGAATCGCAACACCTTTTATAAACACCACTCAAATATTATTCTATGGAAAATGCTTATGTTGGTATATTTTGATAATTATTCTCAATTCTTAGATAATATTTTATTATAATATTTAATTCACTTTTATAAAATAAACTCTTAAAAATTCCTCCTTAAATATTATGGTATTATATTAAAATAAATATTGCTAAGTGAGCATAATTTATAATTTTTTAAAACATTAACAAATAAATTATTATTTCATATAATGAGCTATTTATATATCAAAAAATAAATAATTCGTATTTTTCTCGTGCATTTGGAGTTCAGAGGATATACATTTAGCTATCCTTTTCTGAATGGTAAAAAAAAAATTCAGTTACGTGAGGAAAATAGAAACAGTCCCACTGCCATTTTAAGAAAGTAAAACTTTTTTCCTTTTTTGCACATTTCTGGAAAATTTTTTTCTAGTTTTAAAAGCTGTCGTCTTAGCAAGAATACTCTTAAGTAAGAAACTGAAGTGAAGGCAAAAAAAAAGAAGTAAAAAAAAAAAAAGAAATTTTTTTAGTATATTCTTCAAAGTTCATTGTGAAAGCTTTCATAGCCTCATATCTCGCCTTTTTTTTGTCTCTTGTTTTCTTCTGAAACGACACTTTAGAGATCTCTTTATTTTGAACTTTCAACAAGGACTAAAAAAAAAAATTAGCATTGTGTTCTGCTCGATCTCTCTCTCTCTCTCTTTCTTTAGGAGATTCTCTAGATAGGTTGTTTTCTTCCGAAAACAGGGCTGTTGCTGGATTAGGTTTTCTCTAAAAAGCACTTGATGATTTTGTGATAGCTTATTAACTAAAGTGGCTATTTCTTCATAGCATTTATCAACATTTATTATGATACTATTACCTTCTTTTTGTACTTTAAATAGAGGTATTCATTTTGAAAATTGCTACTTCCTTTTTAGTTAAAGTTACAGTTTTCTTCAAAATGTTTATTTTCTTTTGTATTTATGAATTTTCATTTTATGTAAAGGAAAATGATTATTTAGTGCAAATTTACAATGGCATAATGAGAATATTAATTTAAATTATATTAATAAAAGGCACAGTTTTATTTAATTATTTTTTTTTGTTTCTTTTAATTCAGATAAATATGGAACAGCCTTATTACAATCAATATTTTATTACATATTAAAACAAAATTGTATCGATTTTGAAAACATATTAATTATACAACATTTATATTAAAATAATATGATGATTTACATAATATTTATAGAAAAATACGAGTTTATACTAAGATTTATGACTTTACATTAAAGATTGCTTTAACTCCTTAACCATTAATAACGTAATTACTTAAAGGTAAATAATAATTTTTTGCTATCAATTAATAAACAATAAAGGACGCGTGATAGAATAAAATGAAGCTAACAATTTGCAAAAAAAAAAAAAATATTTTGTTACTTTTACCATTAAAAAGAACAAAACACAACAATATTTGTACTCATATTACAAAACTGGCGTTTTTTACACGAAAATAAATAAGTTGCTATGAAGAATAACTTTAACGATGATGAACCATATCAGCCGGACTGCAAAATTTAAAGTATCTTTTTTGAGAAGATTTGAGGAAGTGGAATCAGCTATCGGAAAAACATACATTCATCATATGATGGCAGATGTTGCAAATGATCCAAAGGCCACTTTCTCCACACATTCCTTCAATCACAGAAGGACAATAACCATTTTATTTAATACAATGGAATGTGGCGGAAAAGTAAACAGCCAGTAAATGGGTTTTTAGTTACTCGACAACAGTAAATGTGGGTGGCTTTCTTTGACAGTTTATTGCTTTCGGAGGAGGCAGGTTTATTAATGATGTTGGATTCTTTAAATTGTCAAAATGGAGTTTTAGAACTGTTTTCCAGAAATGTTCATATATTATTTTGAAGAATAAATGCTTATTCCATTATTACTATTGAAAAAAATAGTTTTAAAAGTATAAAATGAAATAAAAAAAGATTTTAATTTCCAATTCAACATAATTATTCAATTTTATATATATTTAATTTTTATTATATAAAATTTAGATATACGTAATTATTATAATACGAAAAATATGTAATAATAATTAAGTACATAAAAGTAAATAATTATTGTATTCTTCAATATATTTTTCAATATTTATAGTTGAATTTAATCTGTATCACTTAATTTAAATCTACATAAATCAGTCTGTACTAACTTGCATTCATAGTTGTAATATTTAAAGTATTAAATAAGAATCTAATAATAATTTTACAGTTAATTTTTTCACTACATTAAAAAAGTAATTTCTTGAATTTCGCTTAATATTAATTAAATAATTTTTGCAAAATTAAAATTTTTCATTAATATCTACAAATGCAAACTTCACGACATAGTTCATTTTCAATAATTTAACTTGTAATTAATTAATTATTTTGTAAATATTTGCATTGATTCAAACTAGTCCAAATAAAAATAATTTTTTTTTTAAGACTCACAACATCTATTATAAATAGCATACAAATATAACTCTACAACAAATGATTTATATGTTTTAATAATTCTCAATTCTTGAAATATTTTATTGTTAAAATAGTTTTTGGATAATATAATATTATGTAATATGGTATAATATAATCTTAATATAATATTTTAGCCGTTTTCTTAAAATGAGCACTTAACAATTCTTCCTTAAGCATTATAGTATTAGATTAAAAACTATTGCTTCTTCAGTATAATTTACAATTTTTTTAAAAATTAGCAAATAAATTAATTATTTTAAATAATGAGCTATTTATAAACCAAATATGAATAATTAGGATTTTTTTGTACGGCTGGAGTTCAGAGGAGATATATTTAGCTATCCTTCTCTGAAAGATGAAATAAAAATTTCAGTTACGTGAGGAAAAATAGAAACGATTCACACTGCCATCTTAAGAAAGTAAAAACTTTGTTCTTTTTTTTCCATTTTTTTGGACCATTTCTCTTTATCTAAGATCTCTTTATTTTGAGCTTTCAACAGGAGAGAAAAAAAAATAGCATTGTGTTCTGCTCGTTTTCTTTCTCTCTCTCTCTCTTTACTTTTCTCGTTTTCTTTAGGAGGTTCTCTAGATAGGATGTTTTCTTCCAAACACATGGCTGTTGCTGGATTAGCTTTTCTCTAAAAGCACTTGATGATTTTGTGATAGCTTATAAGCTAAAGTGGCTATTTCTTTGGCTCTTTTGTACGTTAAATTAAGGTATTCGTTTTGAAAATTGTTACTTCTTTTTTAGTTAAAGCTATAGTTTTCTTACAAAATGTTTATTTTCTTTTGTACTTATGAATTTTCCATTTTATGCAAAAAGAAGAAGAAATTATACTAAACGTAAATAAACATTGGCATTGATAGAAGATTAAGTTAAATTATATTAATAAACTACAGGCTTTTATTTAATTATTTGTTTCGTCGCTTTAATTCAGAGTTTAGTATGAAAAACACTTATTATAACCAAAATGCTAATTTTTAAAATGTGATATTTATACAATATTAAAATTATACAATCATTTACATAATTTGTATACAAACTACAAATTTATGCAAAGATTTGTACAATCTTTACATTAAAGATTATTTTTATTATTTTTCTACATAATCTCTTTGACTTCAACACACTTGGTCCAATGTTTCTCCAACATCAGTAGAGTGAAATGAGAGTCTTTCACTCTACTGATGTTGAGAGTGAGACTCAGAGAGTTTCCAGAATTGAAAGTCCGGAATTGAAAATATTCATCAACGGTCCTCTCAACTTCTTCAAAGAGCTTCCCAGAAACAAATTTCTTCAAGTTTGGGAACAAATGAAAGCCTGAGGGTGCCAAATCAGTGCAATAGGGAGGATGGCCTAGCAAATCGTATCCAAAATCCCTCAGTTTTCCCATCGCCAACGCACCCTTGTGCACAGGTGCATTGTCCTGTTGAAAGATGACTTATTATAAATGGGAAAACACCTTACGAATTTATAAATGGAAAACACCTATAAAATCTATATGGGTAGCCAGCCATATACATATATATATATTTAGAGAGAGACACTTCCGAAAACTGATGTAAGTCTATCAAGAAACATGGTTGCATAAGTTTCTTTTTATTTATATTTCTAATGATAATGACATGGAGCGTGGGGATCCATCTCTGGAAAGTCACATGAGAGCGAAAAGCCCAAGTCCTACCTGTGAATGAAATCTTAAATAAATCACTGCTTAATACCTTGCAGAGACTTGAAGAAAAGAATTCAAGAGAGTAGCCGCCCCTAAGGCGGCGACAAATTATAAAAGTTTGAAATGACTGTAACAAGAATATGCACGACTTAAGCCTAACAGCTGTGAGTGCTGAAACTGAATTTGTTAAAAGTAGGTCGAAAATTCTGGAAGAAAAAACGAGATTTCTTACTTATACTATAGGCCCGGGAATTCCTGGCTTTTAATTGAGACAAATTTATGGATTAATATTTCAAAATAAACAGGAATTTTTTAATGTGAAAAATTTTTGTGTATATAATAAATTAACGACATTGCAAAACTGTTATATTTTGGCAAAATAAAACCGCTTTGTGTACGGCTAATAAACCGCTTTGTGCTAAACAATATTCAGATAGACTTCATACAGAACATTAATTTCTGTAGTTGTCTTCTTTACTGCAAGTGAGTTAGAAATATATTGATTTGGAATGTCAATTTCCGCGTGATTATTCTCGAAAGTTAATTAATATCCTTTGCTGAAATATACAACCAACTAATTGGTATGAGGTTTCGTGAATCTTTGGAATGCTGGACTATTAAAATTTTGGAATTTAAATTGAATTGTTGTATAATTTTATAGTGAGACTTTGAAATTCGAGATATTTATTGAACTTCTAAAAAAATAAAATTTTATTAATCATATAATTAAAAACTATTATATCATATATATTTAAATTATTTTCATATGAAATTTTAATACATACATAAATAATTCTAATATTTTAATAATGACTTTCAATTAATGATTAATAATTAATTCTAGAAGTTATAAAATTTACTCGAAATGCATTAAATAATAAATTTATTTCAAATATTAAATGCGTTTAGTTTCTTACTGTTTATTTTTTTTCCTAAAGATATACTAATCAAACTTTAATGTTCAAATATATATTTGAAAAACAAAACAAAATCTATTAAAAATAAATTTGTTGATTTAATATTATTAGAAATATGTAATAGTTTCATGCATTTTATATAAATTAAGCTCAATAAAGAAAGCTTTTTATGCTATATTTTATCGTTATTAATTTAGATTACAAATAAATAAGAATTTTTTTAAAACATACTATCTATTTCTCAACTTAATTGTCTTCTTTTCCTATCTGTACTGTTCATCAAACAAAAATTGTAGAATAGTAAGAGATGAGATAAATGATGAATCCACACTTATAAAAGAAGAAATAAATATAATTCATCCGAACACAAGTAAATATTCTCCTGAGAAATCATTATATTTAATGGAATTTATAATTCTGCACAATCTTGAAATCAGGATAATATATCGTTTTAATAAAGTTTGTTCCGCCATTTCTTTTCAAACGAATTCGTAAATGAGAATTCACAATTTAACACCTTAATTCGTGCTTGATAAAAATCGCCATTTTTATTCTTATCCATGTCTAGTTCTCGCAGTATTTATTTATCTGATATTTGTTCCCATCAAACAAGACGTATCACGTGTCATATCCGTTTCCTTCCTTTTTTTTTTACTGAGGAAGTAAAATTTGGGGGCAATTCATCTTCTTGAAGGTTTGATAACGAGTGAATTCATGTAATTCGAAAGATTCACTTTATTTTCTTGTGGTTGTTAACTATATTTCCTTTTTTCGTGAAATTCGCGTCAGTGCATGCATTTATATACTGAAGTTGGTTTACATCGATTTTTTCTTCAGTCAGATATTTTTTTTATTATTAGTGCAGTCTTATGGTCTTGATTTTAGATAGTTTTGAGGAACTGCAGTTTCTAACGAAAATGGATAATAATAATAGGCATCAATTAAGCAAGCTGTAAAATACTTTAATACTTTTTCTTAAATTGACAATGTCTATAAAGCGTTATTAAAAATCTTGTTTGTAATAATTTATAAATGATTCTATAAGTAATAAGTAAAATCCCATTCATACATAAGCAATTTCTTTTCTTCCTTTTGAGTGGCAATTTAAGAATAATATGCTAAAATTGTATATGAAAATAATTTAAAATGTACGATATTCTTGTTTTTAAATATAGGATTAATAAAAATTTGTAATATTGTTTCAGAAGTAAAATAAATTGTTTGAACTTCAAAAAGTCCCATTGTAAAATTATACAACAATCCAATTTAAATTCCAAAATTTTAGTAGCCTATCATTCAAAAGTTCATGGAACTTCATACCAGTTAGGTGGTACATATTTCCGAGAAAAATATTAATTAACTTTTGAGAACAGTCACGTGCAAACTTATATTCCAAATCAATAATTTTCGAACTCAATCTCTGTAAATGAAGGCAACTACAGAAATTAATCTTCTGTAGGAAATTCATCTGAATATTCTCACACAAAGAGGTATATTTTGCCAAAATATAACAATCCGCAGTGATGGTAATTTATATAATGCACTGCAATTTTTCTCATTAAAAACTCTTGTTTATCTTGAACTATACGTTTTTTTTTTTTAATATATGAAGTTCTATAATAGGTGAAAACTGCCGAAATTCATCATTATTATAAGCACAACATATTTACCATTATTCCCCCTCTGAACAAATAATTACATGCCATAAAAATTATTAAAATATTTGTAGAAAACAGAAAAGATATTATTTTAAAAATATAAGTAACTATGAGTTTTTGTCACATAAGCGTAAATGTGGTAAAAAATTTAAGAAAATACCTAACTGTTATAGGAAAATAATTTGATATAGTAATATTTATAATAAATCTCTCTGATTGAATATAATCACATAATTATTAAGTAATAAGTTACGATATGGCAGATTCAAACTAAGTATTGAACTGATTTGAATTCATTAAAACAGTTTTGCATTCAGTATGAAACCATCTTAGGATTTTTTTTTTTTTTTCATTTTATAATATACTAATTTTTAAAGGGAAGGACAGAGTCCTATTCTTTATAACTAATAAGGAATCATTTTATGTTGAAATCTAAGTTTATATTTTTAGCAAAAAATGCGTATCTTTAAAATAAATTTTGGAATGAAATATTTGATTTTTTTTTTTTTAAATCTTATGAAAAAAATATTTTGTAACTGTAATCAGGAGGGTGACTTAACAAAACGGCTCATTCAATTTTTTGTATAGGTTTACAGAAGATAAAGCCAGACTCGTGGCTCAGTGGTAACGTGCACCGTTGGTGAGCATTAGGGTTGATGTTCAATCCGTTGGTGGTATTGTTTCTCTCAAAGGGATGGCTTAACTTTTTAGCGAATGCTGCAATTTTTTCATAAAGTGCAATTATAGTCTTTGTCTATTAAGAAGATAATGAAATTGGTATTTATCTGTCTTTAATTTTCTTCAAAGACACCGTTTGATTGTAAGGGATATCTGAAAAATTATTTAATGAAAGATAATGTCTGTATATAATTTACTTATTTTTTATTTTTCTCCAATTATTTTTTTCTCAAAAACTGATATTCTTTCCTTTAAAGGGTTCTTTTGATCTCTGTATGGATAAGTAAAAAATACTGGAATTATCGAAAATTCCGTTATCTATGGATAATTCGTTTTACGTTATTCACAAAGTCATAAATTACACAAACATTTTATTATAATTTTGAAATTAAATTTATTGATAAATCATTTCTAAGTGCCTCAATATTTCTCACATCTGGAACAAAAAATAAATCTATATTTTTGACATACTGCATATATTTATATATGCAACAGTTTCAGCTAGAGTTTCACCATTGGTTCATTTGAGTTTAAATATGCAAGCCGTTGATGGAGCATAAGTTTCTTGTTTCGAATTATTTTTATCTAAATATGTTATATATATACATAAAAATCTGGAATATATATATGTTAATGTTAAATGTCTAATGTTAATGTCTAAATATGTTTGATTTATATATAATATAAATCTTTAAAAAGTTTTGCTATATTTAATTTCAATAGTTAACAATTCTTTCTTTATGGTGTTATTCAAAAGATAGATAAAAAATTGAAATATGTTAGTAAGTTATTGTACAAATGAATTTTTCTAAATTTTATAATGAAATATTAAAAAATGATTATAATAAAAATATTTGTATTATTTATGTGAGTTTTACATTGTTCGGTTATTTCTTTTCAAAATTGAATGTATATTTTACAAGTGTTTATTTAATTATTATTATTATTATTATTATTTCTTTTTGTTAGGAAGCTTTCTTGGATTTTATGAGGCACATTTACTGATAGATACAATTTCGTAAAAAAAATAGTTATTTTTGTATTCAAACTATTTGGAATAGTAGCAATAACATTGGTTTTTAACATTCTTTATTAGATTGTAATTATCATTTATCTGTCATCAATTACTTTTTATTTTTGCATTTTTCCGGTATGTGTGTATGTGTATGTTTAGGCTCATTACAACCTTTATAATGAGTCAAATTGTAATGGCATGGTTTGACAAAGTATGGTAACGATTTAGATGTGATTCATTCAGAGAATGATGCTTTGGAAGTCATTAGTCACGAAGGGTGCATAAATTGTGGGAGCATCTATTTACATGGTACAGGATTTGGGATATCATTCTTCATGGATTTGCATTTATATTGAAATTAATTCAAACATGGAACTAATCTCGAACTGAGAAACAGATTTGTTTGATGAAAATATAATTAAAATAGTCTACATTTTTTATAAAAACCAAAATATCTTTAGAGATATGAAATAAAAATTGATTTCTGCATAAAAACGAGTTATGTCATATTTAAATATACTTCAGTGATTGTTGTTAACATCTTTGTGTCTTCGAATATATTAAATATATTAATATATTACAAAGCTTTGACAAAGAGGATGTGTAAGTTTCCATGAACAGCTCATTTGAATTTAAAAATAAAAATGATAAATAAAAAAATTATTTATGATACGTCAAAAAATTATACATAATTTCTGTTATGAGAGCAAACTAATCCAAACTTTGTGCTTGTTAAATAAAAGTTGTTTTTTTAATCTTACACTATGTGGAAGAAAGTGACGGGACACGACACTATAACGACATAAACCCATATTTATTAAAATTAATAGGAGGTAGGGCCTCCTTTGGCTGCGATCACAGCTGCAACCCTTCTGGGCATGCTTTCCACTAAATTAGCCATAGGGCAAGAGGAAATTCTTGCAAATGTTTAACAGGAAGTTCCATAGTTCAGGCTTGCCTTTTGGG
Organism: Caerostris extrusa; assembly: GCA_021605095.1. Classification (NCBI taxonomy): domain Eukaryota; kingdom Metazoa; phylum Arthropoda; class Arachnida; order Araneae; family Araneidae; genus Caerostris; species Caerostris extrusa. Next base: position 8,218 of record BPLR01017052.1, on the reverse strand, counting down.
GGTGGGGTGCAGGCCCTCAACCGACGCTCAATTCGTCCCAGAGATGTTCAGTTGAGTTAAGATCAGGGCTCTGCGCCGGCCACTCCATGCGTTTAACGTTGTTGTTCACATACCAATCAAGAGTCCTCCTTGCCATGGCATGTTGCGTTGTCGTCTTGATACCAGCAATCATCCATACCGTACGTTGCCCACAAGGTAGGAAGGACATGATTGTAGGGAGAATATCGCAGTATCTATCGGCATTCATCGCACCATTAACCTTCACCAGTCATAATGGGCCAGCCCTATACCAGGAGAAACAGGCCCATACCATTAATCCTCCCTCTACAAACTTTACAGTTGGGAGGGCACACTGGGCAAAAGGCGTTCTCCTGGTAAACGCCATACCCAAACACGTCCATCGGAACAGGAAAGGGTAAATCGTGACTCGTCACTCCAAAGGACGCGTTTCCAGTCATCCAGAGTCTAAGTACGGTGGTCTTTTGACCCATCGAAGGCGCGCTTTCTTGTTGGTTTCGTAATCAAAGGCTTATAGGCCGCCGAACGTCCAGTGGGCCTCGATATGAAGAGTCTTGGTCGAAACGGCCACACCTGTGGCTGGGCTTCGTCTAAACTCATTAGCGATGTTATGCATGGATGTTTGACGGTTACTTCGAATCTCCCCTGCCGAGTACCCGCCGGTCCCTGCTGGTGAGAACTGTAGGTCGTCCACTTCGGGGTTTGTTCACGACAATGTCCCTCAGTCTTGTAGCGACACACAACGTGCTACAGTTGATTTTGAGCAGTTACGGAGACCGGGATATCTCCCTAATTGACACCTTGACAAGATGCAATCCAACCAACACACCTTTCTCGAACTCAGACAACTCTTCCCGTGGCGCATCTTGACAAAAAAACAACTCTAGTCGACTCCACAGAGTATTTATAGGATATGGCTGACACGTGATACCTATTATTGCGCATGTGTCATCTGTATTGTCGACTTTTCTACTTTTTGAGGGGTGTCCCGTCACTTTCTTCCAGATAATGTATGTATAAGATTCTATAAATGATGTATAGGATCTAGTTTTTTAAATAGTTAATTAATTTCAGTGGACAAAAAAATTAATCTGTTTGAAATATTCATTTGTATGTAATTTTTGTAAAAGATTAAGTGCTTTGTCAAGCTAACCCATCTAAAAGTTTAATTTTAAAAAACACCTGTTCTAAGTTCTTTTAATGAAAAAGTAATTAGAAAGCTAATTTTTTTTATTGTTATCAGAAATTTTAACTTCCGCCAATGCACCCCTTAATTTTAGATTTATATTTTTTCTATATATATTTCAATTCATAGATAGATTATTCTATTTTTATCGATTTTAATTTCTCTTACATATTTCTGGATCTGTAATACGTGAATTGTGGGGCTAAGTACAACTACATACAAAATAAATTCTCATAAGATAACACGCCTCTTATTTGACAAATCTTTTAAAATTCTAGTGATCTGTGATTCAATGTGTAAAATAATTAAAACTAAAAATATAAATTTTTATTTATTGTTCTACATCTTAGAATGTGAATGTTTTCCAATGAAAGAAATAATAAAGGATATATTATAGAGCTATTAAAGATATTTCAAAGCTATTGTTGACAGGAGACTCTTTCTGAATAATTTTCTAAAAATTAAAAACATTTTTAATTTACTGAAATGTTGGTTAATTGTTAAAAAATATCATTTTATTTTATTCCTGTGCTATTAAGATATTTTTATAGTTAATTATTTAATCATTTGATTTACAAAAGACATAATTATGCAGTAAAAATAAAGTAATGATCAAATGTAAGAGAATAATAAAAAATAATTCAGTGAAAGAAAACAGTCATAAAAAATAAAATAAAGGCCGTAAATGGAAGAAACAGATAAATATAATACTTTATTAAATTAGATAAATAACATAATTATGATTTTATTTTTTTTTTGTATTATTTCATTAATAGAAAACATCAAGATTAAATAATTCTTTTTTAAGGCAATATATTTATTTTGAAACGCATATAAATAGTTTAAATTATACGAAGTAACATAATTTAAAAAGGTTTAAAATTCAATCAAAATAGAAGAAATGCAGCGTACTACAAACTGAATATCTAAATGATCCTAATAGATAAATTTATTTCTATCCTAGCAAAAAAAATAAATAAATGATTAAGATAAAATAAATTAAAAAATAAGTACAGAAACACACAATGCCTGGATTATTACACTGTCATAACTTTTTTTATCCGATTTCCGATTTTTATTAGAAAATCTGTCGAATTTGAGAAAATTCTAATTAGCAGCAGAATACTGGGGTAATTAATATTTATTAATTTGAAAGTAACCATTCTCGAGTCACATCAAAAGGAAAAAAGAAATTTATTCTTATAAACTTCAAAGGAAGAAAAAAATGAAGATACACTTCTCAATGAATCCAATTAACAGATAAGTTATTTTTTTCTTCATTTTGGAACACATTATCTCTCAGTTAAAAAATATCTTTATTTTATCGATGCATAATAATTAGTTAATTCAAGAATGAAGAATAAGGAATATCTTACAATATATTGATCGATGTGGGTATAGGTTTTCTTTATTTAAATTGTTACAAAATCAAGCTGTTACAAAATGTTTAGATTCCGTCATTTTTATGAACTGTGTTCACATTATTCCCTTATATTTCTTAGAAATATTTACAAATTTATTCTACGAAACTGTTTTTTAATCTTAATATTCTTCTCTTAATATTATGTTCTGTTTTTAATCTTAAATCTTAAATTCAATTTATTCTCTCCTACAATAAAGTATTTATTATAAAAGTCTTTAAAATTTTAAATCTGTAAAAGAAAATTGACAAATTTTATTTATTCTAATTTATTGATATAATATGATTAATATATAATATCTTTTAAAAAAAGGATGCATTATTACTAGAATGAAAAAAAAAAAAATGTCGACGTATTTACTAATTGTAAAAAAGTATTCTGAACATTACCAATAAAATAATTATAATGTATTCCCTGAAAAAGAATGCCGCAGGTTTATAGTGTATGTGCTGCAATTATGAAAACATTAAAGCCATTTTCGAATGTACCTTTACTTGATGGATTTCGTTACAGCATCGACACATCCTGACCGATGTGAGCCACGAGGGCCTCTAAATTTACTATTTGGCCTAAGCATTTTAAATTTAATTAATTAGTAAATGCAGCGTTCCTTCTATCTTCTTCAAACCCACCAGAAGGATGTTCCAGCCTAAAGATTCCTAGATGCAGAAGCTTTTGATTCCATGCCACTGGCTATGATGGCGGCATGGATGTTTTTTCAGGGATTCGGAATCCACTGTAGGTCCCGGTCTAATTAGCCTAAAAGTGTGCCCAAAATAACCGTAGAGCGACAAACAAACCAAACATTTCTTCAACCGCACTCCTGAGTTGAAAATCCATCGTGCTGCCTCCAGGTTGCCTCTAGAACGAATGCTTTCTTGTGTATCTTAAATATATTCCGTTGTCCATTAGCTTCTACGACCACGAAGACTCTGCTAAATAAACATACATAATTATTAATAGTGCATAACTGATTTGGTTATTAACGATAGGAATGTCAAATATGTTTTACGACCTATATCCATATCCTGAATCTATGTACCGCTTCTTGTTCTACGAAAAGAAATGCTCTTCAAATATTCACACTCAGTGAGTCGTTGGTCGAAACAACAGAAAAACTCGACGGCCTTTGTTGCACAGGGAAATCGGATTAAGAGCTTATCGTTCACAAGAGCACTCTGTCATTTAATCTGTCCTCAGAACGCGCTTCGTTGTGACAATGGAACACTGCATTTAGTATAAGGGTTGAATTGTAAATTTTTATAAGATAGAAATTATAATGTCTAGTTAGAATGTCAAATGGAATGGATAAGACAGACATCTATATTAAATATTTCTTTTAAATCACAACAATGATGGATTTATATGTACTTTAAACAACTTATAATTTCTTTTTACTGAAGGAAAATATAGAAATTAGCATAAATAATATTTTGAAAATGAAGTAGGGATATCAGTTAGATTGAAAAATATTGAAATGTGGAGAATCAAATAAAAGAATTCAATTCTTAAAAATAATATATATTATTCACAAGTAGATTTCCTAGTATTGGTGGTACGTACCTATTTCCCTAGTACGGTAGTATCCCTAGTATTGAATCATTTGGCGACTTTTCTCAGTTGGAGAATTTTTTATGATTGTCGTTTTTAATCTGTTGTTATTTCATTCATAGATAAGCAGACGTAAAATAAATAAGGAAACAAAACACGCTGCTGAATTGCAACCCCAAAAATGTATTTCATAAATAAGAAAAAATTTGTGGAGCAATATTATCAATAAAATATCACGGTTTAATCCTATACCTCCGAAGGAAGGATTAATGTTGCAACCCGAAGCATTTTGTTAATTCCTCTAGGTTACCGCACGCACATTCAAAGGAAATCTTTGCTGGATGTTTTTAAATTTGATAGCCATAGGAGTGAGTTTAGGCAATGTGAAGATTTGAGAAGCTGACTGCGCTAAATAAGAAGATATCTTAATTCCCACCTTTAATAACAATTCCCACCTTTGATAACGTCCGTCAAACAGGATGTTAATAAGGAATAGGATGTTATAAACTTAATAGAGAAAAATAAGGAATCAGGTTCTTGCTGATAAATAAATATAACTTACACTATAATTATACAATTTTTTGTAATGAAAATGTTTGTTAATAAAAATAAAATAAACGAAATATTGCATTTTCAATCAAACATTTTCGACTATAATATAAATATGTATGTGGCATCTTTTAATACTTATGTAATACTAAATAAACAATACATAATAATTGATTCATTTTGCATTAAAAATATATTTTAGTAACATTGGCATCATTGGAATTGTTCGCCAATCACACCTTATAATACTGTCGATGGAATCAATTTAGAGTATTTATTGTAAACAATGAATCAAAGTAGCACTTTGTATTGATGTTATCCATAAACAACAAGATGTGGTAAATTTTCATTTCTCACTTTTTTTTTTCGTTGCTCAGCGTGTCACTTTTGACCTAATATTCTGACATAAAAAATGTATACTATACCTCCCTCCAAGATTGTGACATGTCCATAGATTCATCCTGTAAACTTGGAATCCGGAATTGCTTTCTGACAATGGTTAGTTTCAAAAATACATTATTTAAGACATGAAATATGAATTTCAAATCAGATCAATTTTTTATTATTATTTAAAAATGTATTTTGAATACGTTTTGCTTTAACCATTCTTTTAAATCATGTCAGACATTAGAAAAATGTTTGAGTTCAGTTTAATATAAATCATTGCACCACACTGTTATTTTAATTTTCTTTTAGGTTAACCATGCAAAAAAATTCTTTATAAAATAAATTTTAAACGCTCTTTTTGGAAAAGAAAAAATTGGAAGGCACCAGAATTTATTTATTAAGTTTTTTTTTTTTTTCATTTAAATTCATAAGTTATTATAACAAACAAACAAATATGCAAATGTTAGGGCGAAACGTAATTTCATGTTTTTCTTACATAAACTTAGAAATTTTAAAATCTTTTAGAATTTTTCTATTATGGGGTTTATACCTAGCAAATCTCTTTTTTATAAACGTGTATTACAAACACAGTATATCATTTCATTCATATTTCATTTTATATGTTCCGCATGACAATATACATAATTTTAGTACAATTACGAAATATTGTTTTAGAAAATGGCATACTTTGACCTAAATCATTCACCAATAGAAGGGGTTGGTCTGTAGTAGATTCAAAGTTACGAAGGAAGAAACACACAGGGGGACTGCGATATTAGAGTTTTTTGCACACCATATATTTTGGATTTATTTTTTCTCCTAGCGCGCATGCTCATAGGAAACATTATTATAGACACGCACATGCGCGCTAGGGAAACATTATTACAAATACGCATGCGCGCGCTAGGACCCTTTGAATCTTAAAATATCTTCCCTTTGGTTTTCCTGTTTACGAATTTATCGCTAACACCTCCAAAATATTGTACAATGCAAAAAAAGTCTAAATAAACTAAGCTCTAATGTCTGTCATATTTTAAATTCTTTTAAATCCGCTAACTGAAGGAATAATAATCTCCAATGACTGTATAGAAGGTTTTTTGCCTCTTCTTCCCTACCCTTCGAATCGTAAACAGGAATATCCTTCCCTTTAGGACGGATTTTCCTGTTTATCGCGCCCACCTTGGGCATAAACAAGAAAGATTTCATTGAATTTTTTTATTCAAACTATTTTTTTTAATCTAAAAGTCTAAATAAATTTAAGCAATAATGACAAAGCTTACAGAAGGAAATTATATATATAAAAACATCTTTTAAAAATATTAAAATAATAAAAAAAGTGAAATAAAAGTTAATTCTTTTAAATGAATTATTTTACTAATTTTTTGTTTTCAATTTTAAATATGACAAAATTATGGATAATCAAATCGTTTCAAACTATATAAATTGATATCAATAATGAGAAAATTGTTTATATTTGGCATTCAATTGACGAAAGAAATACACATGTTTCAATACTTAAAACCGATAGTAATAAAAAAAATAATTCATTTGAAAAATACATAACTTCTTTGCTTTTATATTTCACATTTATATTTATATTTGTATAAAAAAAAAATATGAGATTAAAAATAAGCAAACTTAAATAAATACTGTTATAAATTTTCTTCTCATAATAAGTAAAAAAATATACATTATTTTTTTAAGAACAATCATATATTTCGTCGATATAAATTTTAGCAAAGAACTTTCTGTTTTTTGTTTGTTTGTTTGTTTTATACGGATTGGGTATTTTAATATTTATTTCCGCCTTTCTGATATTTTTAGACGTAGAAAAATTTTTCCTATCCTGTTTCAAAACCACAATATCCAACCCTTAAAAAATTCAGTTCAATTTTCCTGAACAAAAAATTCGTTTCTTTTTAATAAAAGCTCAAAATTTTAATGAAAAAAATGAAATAAAAATTAAATAAGTGAACCCATTTTGATTATGAGAACAAGACATTTCGGTCAGTAGCAATTTACACTCATGTCCATAAATTAAGGATAATAAAGTTTAGGCAAAGAAAGAGACCGAAGCAAAACAAATTTGACTTATTTGTAAAGTCTATTTATTAAACAAAAAGGTAAAGAGCAAAAAGATGCTATATGTTTGACATAATTAATAAAAATTGCGATTTTTTACTCTCTAGAGCAAATTTCAAAGAAGAACTCTATTTACAAAAAACAGTATATAACATGTGTTAGTATGATGGTCAATATGGAGGCTGTCTCCCGGACGATGCAATACAGGCCTTACAAACGCCTGGCATGCCGAGTATCAAATTATCAATCTGATCTTGAGGAATATTACACCACACCAAGCAATGCCCTCAAGAAGTTCCGGTTGACAGGTGAGGTTGACGGTTGCACATCGTCAGCCAAGCATATCCCACACATGCTCTATTGATTCAAGTCCGGAGGAGTATGCTGGCTAATCCATACGGGGAGATATCCTCCAATTGAAGGCCTTTTGCTCCATAATGTTTGCACGGTGAGGAAGGGCGTTGTCATCCATAAACAGAAATTCATTACTCATGGCGCCCCTGAAACAAACGTACATGTTGTTCCAGCATGACATCCCGTTAGATGTGACCTGTCATCGTTACTCTGAACATACAGGTCAGTTCTGGAACCAAGAATAATCCTCCCAAACGAGCCATCCTGCACCACCGTAACTGTGTCGTTCAATGGTGTTCTTGTGGTAACGGCACCCGGCGCTCCATATGAAAGTCCGGCGAGAATCAGACTGCAAAACTAAACTTGGACTCGTGGGAAAACATCACATAAAACCACCGTTGCGGTGTCCGCAATGCAGGCTCTTCTACTCCAGGTTAATCGCAGGCGACAAAGTGAGTTGCAGGTAAGTGAATACATCTCATTGGTGGCCTACGAGAATATAGACCAATATGCCCCTAAGCGTCTGTACACGGTCTGCCTTGAAACTGCCGTACCCAGTAGCTGCAGAGCTGACGATGAGATAAAGCCTGAGGCGCCCCCGTCTGTTTTCGCATAATAATCTCAGCAAATATACTGGTCCTCATTCAACTCAAATCTTTGTTCCAATAAT